>QBDW01006930.1:0-132792 GCA_003261595.1 Maconellicoccus hirsutus
AAAATATCGATATATCGATTATTAAAAATATCGATATATCAATTATTAGAAATATCGACGAATCAACTATCAAAAATATCGATATATTGATTATTAAAAAATAGAAATATCGATATATCAATAATCAAAAATATCGATACACCGACAATCCAACATATCGATATATCGATCATCAAAAATATTGATACATTGATCAAAATTTTCGATACATCGGTTGTTAGAAATATCGATGTCTTGATCATGAGAAATATCAATATATCGATTATTAAAAATATCGATATATCGATCATTAGAAATATCGATATATCATTTATCAAAAATATCGATACACCGACAATCAGGCATATCGATATATCGATCATCAAAAATATTGATACATTGATCAGAATTTTCGATACATCGATTGTTAGAAATATCGATATATCAATTATCAAAAATATCGATATATCGACTGTTAAAAATATTGATGATCAATTATACTATCGATACACTGATTATCAGAAATATCGATACATCGAACGTTGAAAATATCGATACATCGATCATTGAAAATATCGATTTATCCATCAGCAAAAATATTGATATATTGATCACCAAAATTTTCGATACATCGATCAAAAATATTGATACGTCGACCATTTAAAAAATCCAAATTTCGATTATCAAAATTTTCGATACATCGATTATGAGACATATCGATATTTACACGTAATTAAAATAAAACATCGATCCATACTTTCCATTTAATTGTTCTTCAAATAAATGGAAAATATATCGCGATGTTATCGAAAATCCTCCTGTTTCTGTCGTGCTTTTCTCCAAATGCATTTTCAAAAAATAATTCTCACCGCTTAACGCAGATTTTCGAACTCGTCCTGGACGCGAATCCATCGAATTTTCGTTTGCGATTTCATTCAGCGCGGATAATAAAGTTTGCCCAGCTTTCAACGACGCCATCAGACACTCGAGCATGGACTTCTTGATTTCCTGCATGCATTCAAGGCTTTCTTTGACCATTTCTTCCTTCGTTGGTATCGGCGAAAGGCAGAGTAATTCGAGGGCTCGCATACGTTCCATGCATGCTTCGGCTTGGCTGCGAAGACGATCAATTTAAAATTTGTCACTTAAAAAAATCAAGCTTGTAAATAAATCGAGTATTTTTTTCAAAACGTCAACACACGGTGTTCAAAAAATCCAGAAAAAATTAAACCAAATTCGTAACTTAATTTGAATATCAAAGCGAAAAAAATAAAATAAATAAAATTTCGTCTTTTTTGGTTTAAAATTAAAAGAAAATTTTCACATTTATCCAACTTGACCAAAAATTTCTCAAAGCGATGAAAAAATCACCGAAAATTTCGATCAAACTGCAACACGTAAAAACCTGATATTGCATTGAAATCGAAAACCTCTGGTAGGCTCAATTATGTAAATCGAGCTTCCTGGTTCGCGTGACTTCTCAACGAGCGCGTATTTTTCACAAATACGCGCATAAAATAATTATTAACACAATTCCATAAATTTTCGCGTTTAATTTTCCAAAATAAATACCCTCCAAATAGGATTTCTCCTACCGGAAATACGCTATTTCATATCAACTCTAAAAATAATGCCCAGCCTCTCCCACAGTAATTAAACTCCTCGTAGTAATTAATTTCTCATCCGTTCCAACACATCGTCGACTAGAGCGTGTAAAATAATCACAAAAAAATATTTCTTCATAGGTCAACGACAAACGATATTTGGTTCATTTCCAATTCCTTCGATGAATCATATTTCCCGACCATCCAAACCGCTGTTTACTTTAGTCAACATAGTCGAAAAAATACAAAAACCACGCTCTTCATCGGGTGCTAATCTCGCTCACCTGTGATAGGTCACATTCATATGTAAAATGTGTTTCCTCAGGGCTAAATGCGAATGTATATCTTTCCACGCCTGTCCCAACGAATCAGCCATCGCAGCGTAAACTTCAGCTTTGGGTTTTTGGTCGGCGATAACTTGATCTGCTTTTTTTAACAGTTCCTCAACAGGGCTCTGTTTATTCTACGAAAAAACAAATAAAAAAGATATTAATTACACGCGGTATACTGTTCGTTCCTCAACCTCGAACCAAGGTCGCAATATGTTTTCAGCTCGTTAACACTGTTTAACGCGCACACCATCCACTATTTCAGTAAAAAAAAAAAAAAACTCATCGCCAATGTCGACAATGTGATATACTCTGGAATGTATCAAACCTGTAACTGTTTCATGACATGATTATGCGCTATTTCGAGTTCCGATGCTTCTTCAAATGTCTCTCCTAATAGAGTCAAGTCTGGTACTAGTTCTAGTATTTTCAATTCCAACACATCCGCGCTCTGAAATCCAAAAAAAAAACGCATTACAATCACGCTACGCGTCGCGAAATTCATCGAGCGTGAAAAATTCCCCGTATCATGTACTTCCACTTTGTTTAAAGCGCCTCGCTGCTCCGAGGCGCTCATTAATCCCAGGTCGTAAATCGCCCAGTCTCGTACAATTTTACGTTAACGATCAGCGACAGCGTAACGATACCGTGCTTTTTTCTGACTGATTATTACGAATATTCTCGTAATAAATCATCCACCGTGCACTGGTTCGCCTCACGCCGTCGTCTTAGATTCTTCGTACATATACGAAAAGAATTAACGCGTGTTAATTAGAGTCCGCTAACACAATACGGCTTTATTAATTTACCGAGAAACGCCTCGTAAATGATAACAAGTACTAAACCAATGAACTGATAACAATTTAGTGTTCTGTGTACGGTAGCAACTCGATTGTAATATTTTGTCGAATTTTAATAAATAGCTACGTGAGGTATTTTTTTCGTTTTAATTTTCGCGTGAGGTATTTTTGCAGATGAGGTAATTTTTGCACCTCCTCTTCCCCGCCTTACCTCAAAAATACCATAAAATTAAAAAAACGAATTTTTTATCATGTTATAATTTATTTAAATAGTACAAACATGAGGGCAGGAGGAGCGAGGGGGAAGCGGGTCAATTTATTCCGATTTACGACATTTTTGAGCGGAGAAGAGGGGGAAAAAGAAAATATTCGCTCTTTATTTCACTCAAATTTCGAGTGTACAATTAAAATAAGAGAGTCTTTTCTGCAATATATGTATTCTTCTTGATTTTTCACTCAAAATTTTCAAAAATTTCACAAAAAAAGTAAACCCGAGCAAAGGAGAAAGAAAACACAAAAAAACAATTTTTTATTTCAATTTTCAAGTTTTTCAAAAATATAAAAAACTGTAAGCGATTGAATAAAGTTTTTTTCATCAAAAATATTAATAATTTATTATTGCAAAAATTATTAGAAAATGTAAAATGATTTGAAAAGATTCATCGATATTTTTTATAACTATTTTAACTTTTTTTGCGTAATTTATTACTTATTTTTTCAATTTTAAAGTTTTTTGCCAATAATTTTTTTTTGTTTTATTATTTGTTTTTATTAAATTTAATATAATATCAAATTTAATATTTTTACCACTTCCAACTGTTTCTTTTTAAATTTTAAACAAAAATTTTCAACCCTTTTCCTGAACAATTTTCAAGTCCCTTCTGTAGTTTTGGTTCATATTGATGACGTCATCAGCTCGATTTCATCAATGGCGAATCAATGACCTTATCACTCAAATTGGTGGAACTTTTTACAGGTCAATTTGAATTTATACGAACAAAGGAGTTGGAGAGGGGGCAAGGGAGAAGAACCTGATAATATTAATGCTTGTAAACCATTCTATTAAAAAATTCATATAAATTTTCACACCAACTCCCCCTCTACCTCCCGCTAAAGAGAATCGAAAATTTTACACGCAAGTCAGGATGACGTCATCACAACAATTTACGCAAATTATTGACGTCATTAACCGGCTTCAACTTTGTACAGGTGAATTCCTAACAATAATACAAATTAAATCGGAATTTTTCAAAATTGCTTTAATTTTTTTTAAAAATCTGATTAATGGAAAATTTTATTGAGTTCAGCGCTTTTATTTTCATTTTTGCTTTTACCAAAATTTATCAATTTTTTAGGATCTAGTTTTATTTATTTTAATAACCAAATCACCATCCCTCCCCTCTCCTAACCATCTTTACAAACGAGAAAAAACAACGATGACGTAGATTGCTTACAAATAGTGACGTCATATTGTAGTACTACGTTGTTTCAATGGCTTCCTATTTGTTTAAGTAATTTTTTTAGGGCTCCGAATATCAATTTTGGTAAATTTTTTTCACTTTCGAGATTCTACTTCTATTTCGCCTATTTTCAGCATTCAGGGTTTCTCCTAATCCACATCAAACATAACCTAGACCTCGAAATTTAACCGTCACACAAAACACGATTAAATTTTCGGAAAACTAAATCAACAGATAGAAGGAATCGTTAAAAAAACACCTTTTTTATTCATCAAACGCACGCAATTTCCTCTAGGAAAAAAAAAACACAGAAAAACAATTCATTCGACATATTTCTCCGCCAGACTAACACCGTTACCGACACAATTACCACACCAATACTGTCAATAATACTCGCAACAGGGCACATTCAACCTTGAAATTCGATACCGCCACGAAATCGAATGAAATTTTCGCTATCGCATTTTTCGCGACCTTTGAATAATTCATACAATTCATGAATGAATCCCAGCGTACGACCTTGGCCCATAACTAAAAGATCAACGACCCCACACGTCGAGTATAAAAACATAAACGTTTTAAGCACGAAAATTGATTTCTGTTGATCTCCAGAAAACGGTCGTTTTTCGAGAACATCAAACATTCTCGCCGACGACGTTTCTTGTAATACATTGTTATTTTTAGTCAACCACGCATCCTCGTCCTCACTTCCGAAACAGCTCGATGGTCGTAATTTCGTATTTAACGTAGGTTCGTCAACATGATACGTGTTCGAATTGTAAACAATATGATTTTTGACAAAGATACAACCTCGCTATCAACCCTTAAGAACATGCTACTGCTTGTATAATCCAATCGAAAAACCGCCGAATTCAGCTCGCGTAAATCGACGAATTTCCTAACATCGTGCAACGAATTAATTATCAACACTTTTATGTCGCCCGTATACATATTACATAGTCACATATTAACGCAACTCTTTCAAACACCCTCTTGGCCCTTCGTGTCTAGCTGTCTACCTTATTTAACCATACATCGCAGGTACACGTATTTCGCTCTTTTATCTAAACACAGCCGACGACTAATAATTAATTTTTTTTCCACAAACCGTCTCGTAACGATCGTTTTCGGTGATTAATGGCGAGTTAATTTGCTCCAAAAATCATTACGCGCCCGCTTCGGCTCTATTTTTATCTCCGAGATGAAAATCCCGCCATGTCGCGGTTTCAAGAGCGCGATTACGCGTGATATTTTTCTATTTTCGAACATCGATTTCACACACGAAAACAAGACGAAAATCGTGTTCAGCGCGGCCATTTTTTGGGGGGATTTTTTGTATTCGTTTATTTCCGTTTGTTAACTTTACCCAGAGTGTAAACGAAACAACGCCATGCGAAGCTATAAAAGCAACGTTTACAAGGCGTGTTATGTATTTTCGCTATGTACGAGAGAAGATCGTAAATTCGATCGTTATTTTAACATTCGGAGATTAGACGTACATCCCGTATTACGCGATGATTAAAAATCAACCATGTTCGTTTTTAATACGCTAAAAAAGAGTAGATTAGAAAATAACTAAATTATTACAATTGGTAATGCGCAGTTGCATTTAGTCGTCATTGTAAATGCGTTTAAGGCTTCTTGAAAATTCTCGAATAATCGTGAAAACAAGCAGTCTCGCAAATTGACGATTTACGAAAAAAAAGTTCGTACGAAAAAGTTTCATTTTTCTGTGCTCTACAACTTTTGTAAGAACTTTTTTTCAATATCTTCGTAATTAGTGAAGTTATCGCCGAAAATCGCACTGTGAACCCCCTTCAGGGCCCCCTTACCGGAGTAAGGTATCAAGGTACGAGGCGAAATCTCAGAAATACGAAATTATATCCATCATTACACGTGTAAATCAAATTTTATGCATTATACTCCGGTAAACATTTCTTTTATTTCATGTAATAAATCTGCCCGACGCGGCACCGCGCGTAACTACGCACGGCCCGCTACTTCACAGTGGGAAATATCGATGGACGCGCGCGCTTGAGCCCGCTACTCGAATGATTTTTTTCACGAAATCTATCGATTCCAGGGTGATAGATCATATAACGTTTTTTGTTTGAAATAACTTCAACGTTATTTTGCGATTTTTACGAGGGCTCACATTTACATGGTGATCTCTGAAAAATCATCTTTTTCACGCACGATCTGCGAATCGTGCGTCGCCCATTACATCTGGTTATTAATTACGTCTCGTGCCCGCTTTGTTTCTCTATCGCAGACGTTGAAATGCTACAACGAAAAGTTTGTTACCTTAATTGTAAGTATTCGTGTGAGTGCGGTTTTTATTTTCGGTCGAGGCGTGGCTGACGTATTGCTGACAGACGAAATGATGTCATGCTGCTAATTCTAAAAGTGATTCAGCACTACGGGTAGAAGCACATCCCTCGTAGCATTTTTTCTCTTTTTAGGCGTACTCCCTGCGATATTTTCTTCATTAATTTAACACCGACCCTCGTACGCGTTTTATTACACGTAACGTCTACTCGAGTACGTGTTTTTACGAGCAACACTGGAATCCTTCCCCAAATTCACGTGCGTATACCAACAATGATTTACGCACTTTTAACGCCTAATACGCCACGTATAAAACGAGAAAAACCTAACTAGTAATTATTTTAATGGTACAAATACCGCACGTGCAGGTCATCAGAAGCGGTTCTTCGATTGGCTCCCAAAAACGGACAAACCGTATAATTAAATTAATCCATCGACACCACCCAACATCTTATGGCGAAGCCAGCATGCGGCACACATCTTCAACCAATTATCATCGCCGGCTCGCCATTCAGGCTCGCGATACATCGCGGATTTTTCCGCCGTCGTCAAATGAAATCATGTCCGCATCGTTAAACTGGAATATTAACGTACTGGAAGTTAACGGTAATGCAACTTTGAATCTTTCTCTTTCTCAATAAGCCTATACAAGCTTTATATGGCGAAGACCAGCCGCAACATGGTATTCTATGAAATAGGAAGGTCAGCTTTGTGCGGCTAACAATCGTAAATTATTTCAAAGCCGATGAACGACGACCGTGCGGAGAATTCCCTTTTCACCAAATTATATCGCCGAGATGTTCCTTTGAACTTGAAAAACGCACGTTGACAATGTAGCGTCTTCGGTATTTCGTCTATTTTCACGATGACGTCGAAACTCCGTTTTCTGTTTGGATATGTCCGATATGTTTATTATCGCCGGGGCGTGAATCATGGTGATTTGCGTGATCGAGTTGTTTTCCGTTACGACCTTTCATCATTTTTTTCAACGACTCCAAAATGGAATGGCATTTGAAGTAAATACGTAGCTGACAAAGGTGAGATTTTTTACGGGCGCGAAGAAACGCATCGTTTGTTTATCCCGCTTCCTTCATCGATTCGGTAATTTTCGCTTATTGTGGTTTTGACAACAGGAAGAAATGTACGCGAGGAAATTCCAAAATCAATCGTTGTCGGAAGATTCGCCGCAGTTTGAAGGAAACACCTAATTTTGTAAAATAACGTGAAAAATAACTGAGAAAATTGTCAAATATCATTAAAAATAATTCTTCAAGCGGTAAAAATTTTAATTGAATTTTTTTTAGCGATTAAAATTTCCTCAAAGTGGTTTAAATTTATGAAAAAAAAAACTAAAAAATGTTAAAAATTTTTTTTAATGTTTGAAATTTCCAAAATATTATAAAAATTAATTAAAGTAAATTAAACTGGAAAACATGACATAAAGCGTCAAAAATTTGTAACGAACTTGCAAAAAATTCCTTGGAAAAAGTACGAGTTCGTTAAAAGTTGCAAATATTAAAAAAAACACAATGATTACTTTTTTTTTGTTTCATACATTTTTACGCAAATAATTTCGTTTTTTGATGAATTTTAAAAAATGATTGATTTATTTTTGAAATTTGACGCATTTTTTAAAAGATTGTAATGAATTTTTTAAATACAACAAAACGTTTTTCAATTATTTTTTATTAAACTATAGTAATATTTACAAAAAATTCGACTTTTTTATCAATTTTTCATGTATTTTCGTGGAATTTCTTCCTCGTCTTTTGATAATTTGATACGTTTTGATGAAACTTGAAAAAATGTACACGATTATAGCAACTTTTTTCATAATTTTCGCACGTTCTAGAATTTTTATGATAATTTTCATGAATTTAATCACGTTTAGAATAACTTTTCGAAAATTCTCATTTTTAAAAATCAATTTTCAGGTGGTTTTAAACAAAAAATTTGTAATTTTGACAATTTTTTACAAATATTTTCAAATTTTAATTTCTTACAATTTTTTATACGTTTTTTGAATTTTTACCATAACTTTTAATCAATTTCTTCACAACTGGACAACTTTTATTCGATTTTGAGCAAATAATTCTTCAACTAAATTTAATTTCTTGAGATATTTCTCAAGTATTTCTAGTCTACTTTTCAAAACTTTGATAAAATTTTGAAAAAATGCTTGTCACATTAAAATTTTGTTGCTCAAAATTGAGTAAAAGATGATTAAAATTTATTTAATTGAAAAAATGCCCAGAGCATTTGCTCGAAATTAATTAAAAATTGTTTGAGCATGAATAAATTACTAGAAATTTTCTGTAAAAACATAATTATGTAAAATATCAAAAAAAATTCTAAAACTTCTTTCGATTTCAAAAACACAAAATTTTAATGTGACAAGCATTTTTTCAAAATTTTATCAAAGTTTTGAAAAGTAGACTAGAAATACTTGAGAAATATCTCAAGAAATTAAATTTAGTTGAAGAATTATTTGCTCAAGAAGTTTTAGAATTTTCTTGATATTTTTCATAATTATGTTTTTACAGAAAATTTCAAGTAATTTATTCATGCTCAAACAATTTTTAATTAATTTCGAGCAATGTTCTGAGCATTTTTTCAATTAAATAAATTTTAATCGTCTTTTACTCAATTTTGAGCAATTATTTGACCCCTACAATTTTTGAGTAATTTTTAAACTAATTTTCATGGGATATTCCATCATTTAAATTTATAAACAGAAATTATAATGAAATTACTCCTACAAAATTTATTAAAAAATATATTTCCAATTTTTTTCAATTTAAAACATACTTCTCAAAAAATTTTCACAAAACTGCAACCGTCTTATCTATCCGCTTGCCCTCTCTTATCCTCAATACATCTCGGATGGCTCCTGGTAAGATTTTACGTCCATTCACGACTTGCCTCAAGCCACAAATCGCCATTTAAGGATACCAGAGAGTAAATTCCATTCAGGCAGCACATTGTAAAACTTCACCCATTCAAATATCCAATAAATAGATTTCACTACACGCCAGGCCAATTTTCAGCACGAAAATCGCCCCGGGCTGTTGGTTTGTACCGCATAATAAAAGCTTATCACGGAGCATCCTTTCGCGTTCGTCTCTGCTCATTTAATCGTCTCTAATTAAAACTAAAAATACTAATTTTTTTCGCATTAACTCGTGGCATATTTTCAAACCATGTACCACATAGTAAATGTAATTCACAAAGCTATAGCCAACTCCTGAAAGAATCCAAATCCAATACGTATATCTGCGTTCGTATAATCGACAATTTAATAAACTAGATCGAGGCTGAATTTTTAAAATTAATCTCGATTGTTTATACATTCGAGAAAAAATCCGCATTACTTGTTTCTTTGGTCTGTGGCCAAGAAACATTCGATATTTTCACATCGTGGCAAAGAGACCACTGACCAGCACACCGATAAATGAACTATTACAGAAATTACGTTTGTTATTTAGACCCGGGCATGGTCGACGTATTTTTGGAGTTTACAAAAATTATATTACCGACGACGTCGAGTCAACGACGCACGTTTGTGTTAACATCACGAAAATATGGTTCATAAAAATGTGTACATGAAACAAGTAACAATTGGTTGTAATATTTTTAGAGAAACGAATTTTCCTCGTAACAGCAAAACGTTCAAAAAGTATTCTTTTTTAATTTTTCCAAACTCGAATATTTTTTTAAAGTTAAATACGATCGAATGAACCACTAATAAGGTTTTTTTATGACCTTTCAAGTACAAACGACTCTAAACAGTGTTTTACAATTTTTTTTATCAAAAAGTATAAGGAGGGGAGGGGGCAACTTTACAGTCACACTATTTTGCCACCTTCTAGAATTATGTTTTCTAGGCAAAAATTAATTAAAATCGTCTTATGTATTTAAAAAATGTTTTTGAGAAGTTCACCAATTTTTAATTGAAATTATTGCCCTCCCCTTAACGTAGCTTGTTCCTTCAATTTTGGATTGTTGAAACAAGAAATTTTTGAATTTGGTTTTCGATTAGCTACGTATGATTTTTTTGCGCATATGTTGCTGATGTGAAGTTTGAAACACGATAATTGATTGGAAGAAGACGTATAAATGCATAAAATGTTGATAAATGTTTTTCGATTCTTGAAGAATAGAAATTTTGATTAGATATTTTCACTCTTTGGATTTATTACGTCGTATTCCTTTTTTTTTGGGTGTTGAATTTTTTCCCAATGTTCTTCCCATCGTCGTAATTTCCAGTTTTCATTTTACCTTCATTTTCTTTAATATTTTTGTTAAATTATTTTTTGTTTACAATTGAATTTTGAGTAATTTCAGTTCATTTCACCAAAAGCTAACGGAACAATCACGACACCCCCTTCTTCAATTTTAGTTGGAAAATGATAGGATTTTTTATTTTTTCAATTTTTTTTATGATTTTCATCTGAAATTTTTTTATTTACTATTTTATTCAAAGTAATGTTCGTTTTTTTTTTAATAGAAGCTTATCAAACAATCCCCCTCCCTCCGCCCCATCATTTTGGTTGATAATATGATTTTTCTCTATTTCATTTTCTTTATTTTTTTTTCATTTTTAACTGTAATTTTTTTGGCTTACTTTATTCAAAGTAATTTCTGTTAATTTTAATGAGAGCTTATCGAACGACATTTCCCCTTTCGTTCTAGTTTTTTTTTTTTCGATTCCCCTTTCCTTATTTTTTTACTGCTGTTTTATTGGCAATGAAACGATACACAGAGCGCGCTGCAACGAAAAGTCGAAAACGGGATACTATGAACTGTGGTACATGAGAAAATTGTAGTTTTTAAATTTTTACTCGGAAATGAGAGGACTTGAGAAAATTTTTCATCTCTTATAATTTGAAGAAAATTGAATTTTCTATTTTTTGATATGAAAACAATTACGTTTTGACTACTTTAAGGTTGTGAAGCTCATTTCTTCTCACTGATTTTCAGTTTTTTTCAACGTTTCGCAACTTTGCATTAAAATTACCTCGAATTTAAGTCAGAAACACGAATTTTATGTAAATTTCGAAATTTTAGAATTTTTTCTTCTTTTTAATGATTCCGTAACAATTTTGTTGATGAATTTTTCATTAAAATATTCACCATTAATTATTTTATGATTATGTTAGTTTGTCGGCATTCATTTTATCATCATTAGTACATCGTTGAAAAGAGGAAAAAACTCTGAAAATTCGAGATTTACAAAAAATTGAGAGTTTCTGGCTTAATCTTGAAGTAATTTGAATACAAAGTAGCAAAACATTGAAAAACCTGAAAATCAGCGAGAAGAAAATAAGCTTTTCAACCGTAAGAATAGTAAAAATGTAATTTTTTTATATTAAAAAATTGGAAATTTACTTTCAAATGGTAAGAGATAAAGTCCTCTAGTTTTCGAGTAAAAATTTAAAAACTACAATGTCCCCTCATATTACAGTTCAAGTATCCCGTTTTCAAGTATTTCGTCACAGCGCCACCAGATGTCAGCCACTTTGAATTTCATTGCCAATTACATTCCATTCGGTCTGCACTATTTTTTCGTTTATTTTCAACATCTCGGACTCTTGAGATGTTGAGCTATTTTTTGAAATTTAGAATTATTATCGAACCTCATCATCACCGAGCTCATCCACAAAGTGGTCAAAACCGCGAATAATTAAACGATTACGAAATCGGCGGCCGCAAATAATCGTGACAGAGGAGCTAACATATTGCGGAAAAAACTACGGCGCAACCACTTCGTGTCCATGGCGAATTTTACGATCGAGGCGTCGAAAACGAAATGAAGAGGAGAAACAAAACAGCGTGTAAAATGAAATGAAAAGTGATACCAGGCGAAAAGGTCGTCGTCGTTTAAACATCGTTAAATCGTCGAATATTACGGCCGTTATGCAAGACTGAAAACTCGTAAAAAAAAAAAAAAAACGAGAAAAATTGCGAAGAGGGGAAGAAACACCAGTCGGCGTAATTTAGCGAGTAAACCAAACGGCTCCTCGATCTGGGTGCATTTTTTATTACCTTACAATGTATACGGGCGTTAATTTTTCGAAGGTTACGAATACGACTGCTTTGAAAGTACTATAAATAAGTTCGGAATTACGGTATTTTTTTGCTCGTTCCAGCATGCGTATCGAAGGGCGAAGAGCATGATGATACAATGTCGTGCCAAAATTACTTATCGCTTGGAGATGGTTATTTTCGCCGTCGATGGGGAGTTTTTTTTTCTTCTTCAAATGCTCGTAGGTAAATTGTTATGGTTGGCAATGCGATTGGATTTTTGTATACGATTGCATTAACATGCGGAGCGGTATTTGTATACAATTACGACACCGTACCGGGTATGTCCGGTTTATGGAGGAACGTGTTAAAGGAAGCACACGCCACTGCCGCGAACAAACGATTATTATTTATGAAACTAATTCACCATGTGTTTGCATCATTTAGTAGACAAAAAGGCGTATGCTGGTTTCCGGTATCGTATCAATGACTTCAGGTCTTCGCCGACGTGTATCGAACGATTAACGCGTGATTATATCGATGCACGAGCTTTCGGCACCTTTAAAAAGGCACCGTCGTAAGAGTAATTTCTTTCAACGAGATTTAAACAAATCCGCAGCCTCGATTCACGAACGTAGATTATCGTGGAGATGGGGACGAAAAGTCGCGCAGAACGCGGAGACCATAGGAAACGTTAATTTATTCGAAATTACGTACGTTATCTTAATTTACGATCATAATCGTCAATTGAAACGGGCCTCGAAAGTACGCGCTGATGCGGATTTAATTCGTTTTTCGGGTTATGTTTTCAGGCCCAGGTACGGTACTTTTTTTCCACCTTGGTAATCAGATATTCAAGGACGGATTTACGAAGTTGTAGACTAGTTTTACGCGAGCGTGTAGCTGTCACGGTAACGTTGGCGCGGCGATTTGATAAATGATGGATCCGACAGCGTGTTTGTGGATCTAATTTTACCGTCGCGTATTGTGAGGTCTGTGCCATTTGAATAGGTTGAATGAGATGGCAGAGCTAGGATGATACCAAGGTCCTGTGATTTATGGGTTTGGTCCGGTCGCAAATCGGAGCGCGATTCTGGAATCTCGTCGCATGGTATTGTTTTTAGATTCGGAGTTTGTGGGAGGGGGGCGTGAGAGGAGATTTTTGAATATATTTACGAGTGATGGGAATCGTGAGAATATTTCGGGTTTGTCAGATGGTGAAATCGATGTTCAATTTGATATAGGAGACGTGAGACAGCCAGAAGGAGGAGCTCGAATTTCATTTTTTTTTTTTTTTAAGATAATGAATGGCGGATTTTTGAAAACTGAAAATCACAAAATTTCTATTAAAAATAAGATAAAAAATCAGATGCGCAATGGAAGACACGCGACAGAAGTGACAACTTTTTCGCACGAATATGTCAGAAATAAATAAATGTAAACTGAATAAAAATAAAAAACTCAGAACCGATACTACCATTTTAATTCGTGCATATTCAAAAACAAAAGATTTCTATAAGTTGAACACATGCGCGCGCAGTAAAATGAGGGGAGGGGGGATGTTTTGGGGTCGGTCGGTCGCGTAACGGTATTTACCAATTCTGCCCTCAACAAATAAATTCTGCGCGCGCCGAAAAGAAGAGAGGGAGCACAGTGTGACGTCAGCGTTACGCATAACGCGTTACGCTTTTTAGCTGGGTACCTAGTTGAGGGAAGACCATTCCCAAAGTTTGTTTTAGGACCTCGAGAGTCTATTTTGACCATTTTATATTACTCAAAAAATTCAAATTCGAGTAATAGGGTTCTTTTGGAGAGTCCACTTGGTGACCAGAGTGAGGATGACCTTAGATAAAATTTTGGATAAGTAATTTTTTCAAAGTGGTGAGGGGAGTGGTGAAGAAAGTAAAAACGACTAAAATATAAACCAATCGATAGAGCACCAAAATATGTACAACGTACCCAAAAATTAGCATCCTAAACCATTTAGGAGGGGAGGCATCCCACCATTTGACCTTGAAAAATTTTGTGTCATGGCTGCAGCCCCTCTCCCAAATTGACTCTAGGAGGTCGTGCTTTGGCATGTACATGTAGTGAGTGTCCGAATAGAACCTTCTGGGGGTTTCGACATTTCACCTCCTTTTTTAACCTCAAAAAACATGATTTTAGTCATTCTTAACAGTTCTCAATTTTGTGTTATGGCTGCGGCTCCCCTCCCAATTCACCTAGAAGGTCGTGCTTCGGCATGTACATGTAGTGGGTGCCCGAATAGTGCTTTTTTGGAGATATCGACCTTTCTCCTCCCCCACCCCTTTTCAGCCTTAAAAAACACGATTTTTGAGTCTCTTTTAGCGATTTCCAATCTTACCTCTAGAACTATTAAAAAAATGGTTCTTTGTGGTGGTATTGTAGTACTACGTTCATGAAAAATGCGGCTTTAAAAGCTTTGCAGCGCCCACTTCAAAGCTTTTCTTTCTTTTTTTTTCAGTTTGGGAACCAGCAAAGAGGTTCTCACTTCAAAAAATCGGTATAATTTGAAAAAATAGTTAAAAATAGCGCATAATATACTTTCCGCCTAATTTAGACCCGACGAATTCGAATTATGCATTGTTGAATCATTCTGGAGTCTCCAGGGCGATTTTCATGTTCTCCAGAAACTTTAAAATGACTCAAAAACCGTTTATATGAGGTTGGGCTGCTAAAACCTTAGCAAATTTTTGGAGAATTCCAGCCCGCCATCTCGAGGGTGATTTTCTGCACCAAATTAAAAAAATTGATCCGGGAAGAAATTTTTATAAATATATATTTGTTTTAGAAAATTTTACTTTTAAATGGCTTAATATTCGGAGTCAGCTAAAATTTCGTACTTAATTCGAAATCATGCAACATATTTGCTACCACCTTCACTCCGCACAATCTCAAAACGACCCAAAACTTGAAAAAAAACCTCACCCATCTCAAAGTTTAACGAAAAATTACAAAACACTTCATCCTCGATCTCAACAACACTCGATATAAGACAAAGCCACCGATGAAATTACGACGTCACGCTTTCTTTTCACTCGCAGGTATTTGTTTTTTCATCGGGTTCATAATTGGCGAAAGATTCCTCCGAGGAACAAGAATCATCATAATTATACAGTCTCATTCGCACGTACGTATTAAAATACCACCGTAACGAATGCACTTCAAATGAGCAACTCGTGTGCCGCTTTCTTGATGCAAACATCTCCGCATCCTTGTCCTTTCATTAAGCAATAAGCATCCAGCTATTGTGAAATTCCTCCTCACCAGCGTCTCGATCAATTGCCAAATCGTATTCGTCAACCTCTCAGCGACGTTAAAAACCCTCTCATAATTGACACATTACACCCTCAAACTGGCTCACTACCGGACAAGGTGATCATAAATTTCGTACGGTTTCACAACGCCGAAAAATATCCGCATCTTCCGCGACCACAAAAACGTGATCGTCGAGAAATGGTTCATTTTAAAAATAACCGCGACGAATGCCAGTGCGTGCAACTGTTGCCAGAAATTTCGATGCAAGCATGTGGCAAATATGCCCATCGTAGGAAATTCCGTCAACGATTCCGTAATTTTTCTAGTTCGATGTAATAAACGCTCCTCGCGTAATTTTCGCTACGTTTATAAATTATAAATCGTAAAATTTACTAATGGTATTTTCGTCGCTTTACCACCTCCTCGTCAGCATCATACTCGTACTTCTCCCCCCCCCGCTCTGCATACAACTTATTTCGATTTTATTACTCGAGCCGTATTAGTTTTTCGAATGGAAATTACCGCCATTAAAAACTTCAACTGGCAAAAGGAATGTTTTCATTTAATGCCCTAATACTCGAACGTGTTCGTATTCCGGGATAATAAAATTGGTATTTTTGCAAAAATTTGGGACACACGAGTGAAAGACATCTAAGAAAAATAAATCCATAAAATCGAGAGCTAATTAAATCAAAAACATAAAATGACATTACGACTGTAACGTCGTTCGAATACGAACGATAATTGATCAAAATTTGTCTTCGAAAAATATAAAATTCTTGTCTTGACATGATCGGTTCCTAAATATATTAAAAATTAGATTCGGATCGACAGATCGAAGATATCGAGCATTAAATTTGCCGCGAAAAATTCAATTAAGACGCGGAGCCGACCCTTGTTAATATGTTTTTTTCGCGTAATTTAAAATATTGAAAAATCCTCGATTTTTATTTGATCTCGATAGCAAAAAAATTCCGTCAAATATCAAAATCGTGACATTCATTCAAATCAATAGTTTCACAGGTGCTCGAAGCATCGATCTTTGACAATCATTACGTCACGTTAACATCTTCTCTTTAAATTCAACTTCATAAAACCCATAAATTAAACGCCATATTTATTCAGGTGTTCGACGAAAACAACACATTTTCCTTACATAATTTTCATCATTAACAAAACCATTCTACGAATGCAATCTACAACGTAATAACGTTCTAATACCAAAAAATGATCAGTTTTCGGATCATAATCAGCTTTATCTTTCTATTAATTTTGTTGCAATTCACAAGCTCAACAACCGAAAACACCAATGGGAGTCCCAATCAATCAACGCAGGAAACCCCTACTTCCGACAATGACCAAGAAATGTCCGACGGCGAGCAGGATCCTCAAGATACAAGCGAATCTGACAAAGTCCGTAAACTATTCGACACCGACGACGACAATGCAACTTCAAAAAAACGTAAATTGGGTAAATCTCCGATGGAGAATCCGTCTGAGACGCAAGTTCCAGCAAATACGCTACAGAAATACGTCACATATGAAAAATTATTCGAAGGTGAGTTGTTTTTACGATTCGACGATAACGTGAAAATTCAAGGAGATAGTCAAATCTATTTACGAAAAGAAAACGCTTTTTTATTTATATTTTCGATTAGTTTCGGTATAGAGATTTTTTGAAGGGGGAGGGGGGTTCAGATATTTCATGTACAATTTTTTGTGGCGATTTCAAACGCAGCTTTACTGCAAAATCATTAAAAAATGTTGCTAAAAAGTTGTTCGGGAGGAGAGTTACCACTCAAATTTCCTTCCCCAAAACCAGCATCGTTTTCAAAAGCGAATTTTTTCATTTTTTCGGGAGGTACACATGTTTATCGGCTGTGAAGGAGGAGAACTCCCTTGTCTCCGTCACGTTCTTAAAACTGGTCAAAAATTTCCAAAATTTGACAATTCAAAGTAAGATAAAAAATTTGGATTGACTGACAACACTTTTAGCAAAAAAATTTTAATTTTTACCAAATTTTATTTATCAAAATTAATGACTACGATTACACAAGATTATTAATACTCAATGAATAGAACTTTTCCAGGATTACTTTCATTACCCCCTTCCCCTCCATAATTAATTTTCAGCACTTTGTCGGGAGATTAAGTATTTTCCATCTTCATTTCGTAAGTTAATTTCTTAGCATCGTTATGCTGGACCTTTATTAGAACTTGGTATCATTTACAGTTTAATTTTGATAACGATTTTGACACAAAAGGTCATGCAACCTTTACAAAGCAGCGACATGAAGGGAACGCAGGGGTTAAACTGATTTAACTCATATTTACTTTCCTCCTTACTATTTTCTCCTCCTCCCCTTCTACCTCAATCACAACTCGATATAATTTATGGAAAATAAACTTTACAAAAAAGGAAGGCATTTTATTATCAAACACAAAAGCAGAGTGAAAAAAAAAAAAAAATCCAAAATATGTATGAATTTGAATTATCTTTTAAAAAATCTAGGAATTTACAATAACTTGACTTATTTACAATGAAATTCCCTACTTCTTTAGTTGTAAGTTCTTATCTCCTGAGGGTCAAAATTTAAATATCCCCTTTTCAAATGAGCATTTCCCTCTCCCCTCCAAAATTTGTATTTCGATTAAATAAAAATAAAAATAAACAATTTCATGAGAACGCGTAGAGAAATAATTTAATTACGTCACGGGTCCACTATTCTTACTCATTTGGGCATAATTCCTAATGCCACAATATATTAAACCCCGTCAAAAGAAAATCCAAAAATTCCATTTAATTGAAACATACCCTTCTAATAATCCTTAAGAGATACCTTGCTCATAAAAAACATCTCCTCACAAACAAAACCTCAAATAAACATTTTCTTCTAACTAATCGAAACAAGGTCCACCAAAAAAAACCCTACAATCCATATATTTATACTTTCATTAGAACTACAACACAACAAATATTTTTTCAACCAACCCAAACCATATACCTGACTGGATCGCATACCAGACGAACTCCGGTCTGTGACAAGATTAAATACCATGTGCTTCACGAATTCATAATAGGGAGTGTTTCGTTGATAATAAAACGTTCGCGAAGTATTGATAAATGGTTACTCTCATCTGTTTACACGGTGAATTAAAATTCTCTTACATCGTAACACATGCTCCTCCAAACTATTTAATATTTTGATAAAAAATGTAAATAATGTTATCATTTCGAACATAAATCACAAATACGTAGTTGCACATCCGTATTTACGCTATTTTCCTAAAGCTTAACGCGAAGCTCGTAAAATACGTTTTTTTTAGGACTTATCCCATATCAGCATTTCCAAGTTTTACGTAAAAGCAACCAAATTACCTTCAACAATGCTATCACAATCCTCGTATTACCACTTTGTATAGCGATCGTGCTAATGGTGGTCGTTTTACTTCGTTCGTTTTCGGACATCGTGTAGTATATTACACTTTTAAACTATTTCGAATCAAAAAAAAAAAAAAATTTCGCGATTTTCAAAAACCACCGGGGATTCCATATCGAATGACATCGCGCACCTTTAATCGAATTTCATTATTAGACGCGTACACGTACAACACCGAATTATATTTTTTTTACACCACTGTACACAATATAACGGATGATTAAACGGATCAAAACATCGAAAAATAATTTATCTTGTTACTTTTTCCATCGTCGGCGAACGATATAAACACAATATCATCTTGTCGGAGCCGGCGGGAAAGTGAATTTGAGAAATGTTTTATTTACATCCGAGATCACGCGGCCGCCAACGAAACAAAACGAGTATTATGATTCGCCGGCTCAGCAGTGTTGCCTTTGCGTTATTTCGTAACGAGTCGAGGAACAAGTGTTGCCGGAATTAGTTACACGTTTATCTTTCAAGTTATGATAAAACACACTCTTATTAAGCGTTACTCCTACGAAAAAAACTATAGGCAACTTCTTTAACACCTGTTTTTTGCATAAGCGAACCCCTTACATTGAGGACAAGAAATTGAAAATTTTCATATCGCATTTTCTCACATTTTTACAAGAAATATCAAAGATTCAGTGAAATTTGTAATCACAAAAAATGTTCAGAATTAATTTCCTCTTCGTGAAAGTTGCACCGGAGAAAAATCATTCATTTCTTCCTCATTTTGAAAGTTTCATTCTCTGGAGTTACATTTAAAATATTGTTTTTACAAAAAAAATTTCAAAGTTCTTTACTAATTCTTCCACATTATTAGTCATTATGATATTTTTACTCAGAGCATCTCTTACTTCTCAAATTTAAGAAATAATGAATCAAGCACATGAAATTAATTAAAAAACTTACCCCATCCTTATCACTTCCATCTTCCATCAATTCTTCATTTCGCGTAAGCTCATCCGACTCTAATTTTGAATTATCCCTTTGCACAAAAACCGTAGATGTATGTGAGGCAGGAGTTTCCAATAATTTCAGCATTTTAGGTTCTCGCTCAGCATCACTTGAGCCACAAAAAATGGTTTGTATGGTTTCGCTACATCCCTGAGGTGAAAATTTGATTTTCCTTGTTCCGGTAATTTTCTGGAAAACCTTGGTACATATTTCCTGAAAAAAAAAATCATCATACTAAAAACCCAACTTGAATTTCAGAATCTCAAAAACACGCTCCATTCATGATCCAACGCGACAAATACAAAAAATTTCCAACAATGTACCTGCCCGCGACACAATTCAGCGTCAGAAGAATAACCACAGAGGGTTTCCCGAATTATGAAAAAGACGTATTTAAGCAATTTCTCAAAAAAAGGGAAGTTCTTTACTCGTACCCTAGCCCGAACGTTTTCGATTTCGAGTTCGATTCAGCCGAAGGAAGAAGGCTAATGCCAGCTTGTCCGTCGAAAGACGACGTTCATCTCGAATTTCCAGCAAGTTTTGTTTCCGCAACGGTCACAATACCTGATGAACTATTGGCCGAAGAAAATCTAGAGAGAGAGGCATTTCCTGATGAACAAGTACAAGCAAATCCAGATGGCAAAGGCTTGGCTGTAGGTGAAGGAACGAGTAATCAATCCACAAGACGATCAAAACCAGAATTTTCGAATCAATCGGAATCTTCAACGTCTAAAGCTCCGATTTTAGATGAAGAAATGAGTGATCGACCTCAAAGTCCAACTAAACCCGAATCTCCCAGTCGACCGGAAACCTCAACGTCTAAAGCTTCGGCTTTAGATAACGAAAATTCAATTTTTCATGAAGGAACTAGTAATCGGTCTCCAAGCCGATCTCAACCTGAATCTACAAGTCAACCGAAAACTCCTCCTAGGCCTAAATCTCCAGCTAGATCGAATTCCAAATCCAATACTTCATCACCAAGTTCTCCATCTAACATTCAACAACAATCAAAACCAAATTCACCAATCTTACGATCTCCGGTTCAAAGAAATGTCGTGCTTGAAAAACAACCTGTGAGAATATTTAAAAGAAACAATTCTGCAGCCAAAAAGTGGAAAGGACATGAAAAATCATTAACAGAAACAATCAACAATATATTTGAAGGGAAAATCTTAAAATTAGATAAACTCTTCTGGCAAGAAAACTATTGGCCGACAGAATCGCCGTGTAAGAATGAGCTCGTACCGACGTTCGTGAAGGATGAGATATTTCAAAAATATAATGTCTATACCGCTGGATATTTGGTAATGATTTTACTCTGGTTTTTAAAGATGGTTGATGAAAATTGGCATTTACACTTATTTTTACTTCAATAATTTATATTTTACAACAGATTGACTTCGGAACGAAAGTTTCCCCCTTTTATGCCAGTATTTTGAAAACACCCGAGGTAAACTGTTTTTTACTGATTCACTTTAAAAATACATTGATCCAGGATATGGTTAGATCATTCTACAAGCGCAATAAATATTCATGCACTAATGACAATATTTCAGACCATGATTTGGTTCCACATAGGATATTTCATTTTGGACAAAGATACAAATGATCCATTTGTATCATACACTTTCTTTCCATACTACGAATACGTCAAAAGAATGAAAAAAGTGCCTATATATACTGATTACGAATCCGACACTAAAGTTCACCCAAATGTCGCCTACTTTGATCACATGTATAGTCCGGTAACTTTTTCCCCTTCATTTTAGGCAAACACTTGACAAATTGACAAGTACGAAAAATTTTACAGGATAATCAAAAAGCGGTTTTTGAAGATTTATCCGCGGGAAATTACCAACAATATTACGATCCAGAAAAACTATGGATGCTGGTAAAACAAGAACTAACAGATCAACGAGGATTTCCTGTAATGACTCATAAACGTGTCGCACTAAATTACATGAATATCGCGCCCATGTACAAAGTGGTCCAAGTAAACGCTTGGAGGAATTTAGAAAACTTCGTATTAACATTACCAGTCAGTCGTCAGTACATCGATTTGGGATCTTTTTGAAAAATAAGCTAAAAAATCATATTTTACAGATGGTATCCACTTCATCGACAGTCATGGTGATAACAGGCACATATGGATCGTTTGAAATCAATGGGAACCCGGTGTACTTAGATAACGGTTCAGATAGCCCAACTAAAAGAATAAAAGTCCCATATGCGTTTTATAAACTCCTCCATATCGAATACCAGTCTCCGAAAATCAAAGCATTGCTCTCTGACGCGTATAACTTCTTCTTGAGCATAGTCATAGTCACACATAACAACCCTTTCGAAGAAAATCCCCAAAAAATCTGCCCAGAACCCGTTGACTGCGCAGAAAACGGTTGGCAATCTGTTGAACAGCAAAATTACAAGCTTGGATTCACATATTGTTGCAAATTGACCCCGGGGTTCGCCGAGAAGCTCAATATAAAACAGATAGAAGCCAGTTTCAAGACCAAAGAAGTATTACATCTAGGCTTGTTGGAATATATTGAAAAAAATCAGAAATCTTATCCTTTGCAAGATAACCCCTTCAAGAAGACACCTGAATCAGGTACCAAAGTTGAAGGAACGTCGCAGCCAGATAAAGCGACTACTTCGGTTACTGCGTTAAAATTGGAAACTGATGGAAAACCAGATCCAAATGTTGAATCAGAAATAAGTGATGTGAAATCGGCCTCGAGTACTGCATCTCAAATGACCACCGATGAAAAAAACGTCTGAATATTTTTCATTTCCCACCACAAGATTTTCATTGAATCCCACGTCAAACACCCTTTAAACAAATTTTCGCACATACCAAAAAATCCCATGTTGAGGTCGTCGACGAAGAAAGCTTCACTGGGGAATAATTTCTTTCTGTCGATTTGAAAAAATAATCTAAATTTTAAGAGTTCCAGGGGAAATTTCCTTTTTTCCCTCCTTCGAATCTGCACCTGGAAGCTTTACTACCTCCAACAATTGCTTCCCACTTCAATCTAACATCTTCATTCAACTTCTCCTTATCCATCCGCACATTTAAATTCCAAAACGAATCAAGAAAATCACTTCGACTTGTGATACATTTATTGAGGAAAAATCCGCGGAAAACTGAACCCACGTGTTTTGCCTTAATGACATCCTCAGGTTTTTTTGTTTAATTTAAATATGTAATTTATTAAGGCATAATTAATATTTATTTAATCGTAAATCAAATCGTGTATCTTAATTCTATTACATACCTCGGATATCTGTCGCTGTTCTGATCTACACCCAGGAGCACCTTCTTCCAGCGGAAACAACGGCGACATACGAGGAGACGGAGTTTCCGTACATTCCGAAGCCGTGATAAAATCATCATCCGATTTATTCCCTTCAATACCTTGATTCCACTCGAGCGTCTCGGTCTAGAAACAAAATCCTCAAATACATTCACATACATTTACCACATCCAAAATCGCCCTACCGCAGCCGAATTCAATATCTGCGATAACCTCTTCAAAGTATCCGACTCCATGTCCTCTTCACCTCGTTAGCACCTACCTGAAAACATTTCGCGGAATTACTTCCAAGCTTTGAAACTATCCTCGATCTTCGTCTAGGCCTTTTTGGCAATGGCATCTATCGATTTTAGACAATTACCAGATATAATAAAACACGGAAAACCAATTTCTTGGCATAACTCGTCTAATAAGACAACGCCACCTGGTATTTGGCCCATATCCAGCATCCATCAGCATATGATAAAAATAAAGATTTTACGTTACCACGCTTTATTAAACAAATTATTACCGTGTACGCGACCCAAAAGAATAATCCACCTGATGGAGTCATTTTTAATAAATTACCTTTGTACCTCGGTAAATTACCTTGAAAAGGATTTCAGCCTCGATTATGTTGATAATTTGATTACCTCGAGTTAAGAACTGAATAATTTCTCATTCAATCGTAGCGCTCATTATTATGCTTGAGAATAGTCCTACTTAATTTAAAACGTAGACGAAGTACGCTTCAAGAAGACAAAGAAAGAGAAAAAGAGCCAAAAACTCAAATCGCGTTGACCTATTTATTCAGATGATTTTTCGATTGCTTCGATTGAAGCAAAATTAAAAATTTCATTTGAGAAAAACTAATGTTAAAGAAGAAATACTCCAAGCTTCGTGGAATTTCTTCACTTCACATCTATTTCGTCAATTTAAACAAGAAAAGAGCAGATGTTGAAAGATTTCAAGTTTACGTACCATTTACCTTAGAAGTTTAACGACACGTCTTTCGGTCAATGAACAAACAGTCACGTGAGTTTTTAATTTTTTTTTCGCGTTAATGCGCCGCAGACACAGGTAATGGAATGCTTTAAAAAAAAACAAGAGAATTTAACACATCGCGAAGATGCTATTTTCAAATTCGACTAAAAATCTCTCTTCTTCTGCAAATTCACATCAGTGAAGATGAAATTACTTCCACAACAAAATAACTGATTAGAAAAAAAACCAGCACGACAAATTTTTCAATAAATTTTTTAAATTATCATTAAAAAAAAATCATAAAAATCACAAAACAACTAATCCTTATCCCTGATACCAAACCCGCCCAGACCCTAGGCACCTCGCAACTCTACACCGCCACCGTGCCAAGTCCAAAATAACCCAGACAGATCATCGATAACACTGGAACACGAATAAGCAAAAATACGCACCCCGAAGGTATTCTTGGTACACGATCCTTCCTAGTACGCGAAATTACTCCTCATCTTTTTCAAGATGCACATACGAGTCACATTTAATTACGACATAGCATCGCGAATGATTACTCGAGCAAAATGCATAATCGAGAACACACTAATATTTCTTGTCGTAAATTAACGAGATATCATTCGCACTTCGCATACGAACGCAAACTTCTCGAGAGCGCATACAAGACAAAACTAAAAAGCCTGCCAACAAACGACAATTTCGTAACTGCCAAACTTATTATTTACAAAATTGCCGTTAATATTTCACATGTGCTTTGCATTATGGTAATTTAGCGTCGTTCCTTTGATAACAAAGGAATCCGTCAGCAGGAAGGAGGTTGGAAATTTTCACGTGGAAGCGAGGATGTTCCTGAGATGATTAATTCAATTAGAAATTTTAATGAAGAAGTTTCAATTTCAACATTGAAAATCCTACTTGAGAAATTTCTAAAAGCTATTGAAAATTTTTCCCAGGAATCCAAAAAGATTGTGATACGGAAACGAAATGGAAACGTTATGGAAACGAACAGCAAACAAAATGGAAACGATACGGAAACTAAATAAAAACAAGGCGAAAACGAAATGGAAACGAAACAAAATAAAAACGAACCAGAAACGAAATGGAAACGCTAAGGAAACGAACCGGAAACTAAATAAAAGCAAGGCGGAAACGAAATGGAAACAAAATGAAAACGAACCGGAAACGAAATGGAAAGGAAACAGAAACGAAATAAAAACGAGCCGGAAACAAAATGGAAACGATACGGAAACTAAATTAAAACAAGACGGAAACGAAATGGAAACAAAATGAAAACGAAACGGAAACGAAATGGAAAGGAAACAGAAACGAAATAAAAACGAACCAGAAACGAAATGGAAACGTTATGGAAAGGAGCCGGAAACAAAATGGAAACGATACGGAAACTAAATAAAAACAAGACGGAAACGAAATGGAAACAAAATGAAAACGGAACGGAAACAAAATAGAAACGATACAGAAACAAAATGGAAACGGAGTAAAAATGAAATGGGAACGAAACGGAAATAAAGCGTTCTCCTAAAAGTAAAAAATTTCAAGAAACACGAAAAAATGTCAAAAAAATACGGCTCACCTAATTTAAAACAACTTTTGCGATTAGCATTTTTTTCAAAAAATCACCACGAGTATGTAAAATTAACCCAAATAGTGAAATTTCTAAAATACAACTCCAAAATGAAATTTTTATAAAATCTCTAAAATTCAAAAAAGTTGGAAAGAAATTTAAAAAAATTGGAAAAAAATTCAAAAACCAAAATTATAGTTTATACAATTTCCCAAGCTTCACTTCAATCAAGCAATTCAGATGTCAGATACATAATTATTTGCAAATTGACAAAACATCTTTTGCATTGACCTGCACATTGTGAATAAATATCATGGAAAAAAACTCCAGCACATGAAAAAAGAGAAATTTCCAGAAACACGATTGTGGAAATATTTGGACATTATAAATACATCAGCAAACAAAATATTCCAAAAAATTAAAAATCGACTCAATCATGCGACCATGTATTAAGCTAAAAATTCAATACAACTTCAAGATTTCTCATTATTTATTTTGCGAAACGAAAAAAAAATGCATATTTACAAATCAAAACAAAACGCTGAGAAAAACATCTTAAAAAACACCAGTAATGGCTTGTTTCATGATACGTTCGTGATAACAAAGCGCATCTTTGACTGAAGTTTGCTTATCATCTTTGATTTTCACACATTGCTGCCTTGTGTCTTGGCATTTGAATCGAATCATTTTATCATCCGCTAGAAAATACTTCTGAACAACAGAACCAGATTTCGGATCGAATTGCTGAGCTAAAAAACCTATATTTTCCACTGGTTTCAAAACCATTTCGCCATCTTGTTTTTTATCTTTATCGTTACACATCGCGTGCTTATCAGCATTCCCTTGACTTGGCGACTTCCTTATGTTATCTGTGGTTTTTATGACAGGCTGAAAATTTCGCCGATTATTCGATTGGATAATTTCAATCACTTGATAAACTTACCTCGGGGGTTTGCTTTGAATTACCAATTTTCGTTTTACCGGCGTCGAGTTCGTTTTCCGACGAATTGGACGGGTCGACTTCCCACCACGGTGACGTGGGTTCTCCTTCGGAAGCTGTATGGAACGAAGAAGCCCTCGATGGAGGGGTACCGGTACATTCGGAGGCGGTTATGAAATCATCGTCTGATTTGCTACTTCCTTCCGGAGACGTTTTGGTTTTCGTGGTTGCGCTCCATTCAGGGTTTTGCTGCAATTCCAAGTGAGTTAGGTCGATAATGCGAATGAAACCTCCGCCGTTTTACCTGGCTCGTGTTATTACTCTCGAGGAGTTTCTTGATGCAATCAGATTCCATGGCGAATTTAAACCCACACAGTGTCGTATCCAGTTGCTCGACTAGGATGGAAACTTCGGATAATTTCTCGCTGATGGCGGCAACGGCCATATCATTGTTATCATTCACTTCTTCAAAACTGTGAAAAATCCCGAATCACCAGATGCTCGCATTAACCCATCAAAAAGCCTACTTTTCGTGTGAACATAACGGCTCCCTCAAACGATCTTTCAACAATCTCCCCAACCGCATCATCCTGCCTACTTCCAACAACACGTTTTCTCTCTCGGCCAAGGTTCTCTTCAGCTGGCATTTCTTCTTCGACGCGTCCTCTTCGGACACAGCGACGATAAAACTATCGGTTAACTCCTTCAACTGGCGGCAATGCTGTAATCACCACAATGCGTCAGTGTTCGTAACTCCGCCTAAAATTACTCATACTTGATCGACGTTCCGATGAAACACGGCTGATACTCGTAATCTAGTAAGTTGTTCTTGGCTGACATCGTATAATCTCTTCCAGCTATTCCACACCTCTTGGGTCAACACCGTATTCGGCTCTTCGGTTAGTTTACACGACTGCCTCAACACCAGCGCCGCGTTTAAGAGCTGGCACCCGAACTCGAAGGTTCCCTGAGGACATAAAAATTCGTGATTTCCAATTCCCGACGATTTTCGGCATCGTAATACCTTGGCCGTCTCCTGGAAACACTGTTGTTCTTCTTTTTGTATCTGGATCTCGTACACGCCGCATCCGATATGAGAATGTGATTTCAGCATCACCTTGTATAGCTCGTTTAACCATTCTATGGCCTGGAAATATCTCGATGAGCCCTTGATCGAGGATGGTACGCAGATGACTCACCTGAACCGCGTTTTTCTCGTAGCTATGGATGTGGATCACCTGCTGCAACGTTAGCCTTTGCAATTCCACGCTATCCTTGAATAACTGCTTCCTAGCTATGGTCATATCGAGGATTTCCTGCACGTTGATGATATCCTCTTGGTAATTAATCGATAATTCTCGGCCGAGAGCGTCTTTAATCGGGATCGACAACAGATCCGAGAGTTTTTCGCCTTCTTTCACCAATTCTTTCTCCAGGGAGTCTGAATGACGAAGGAAATTTCAAAATACGACCGAAGATAGGTTTGTAAAAAATGTAAACAATTCGAGGTATATTTTATTTCTATTTTTTTCTCATTTCCCCTTAAATTCCATTAAATTGCAGGATTATTTCCCCTACCTATATCGAACTGACTCTTCTGCAATTCCTTCAACGTATCTTGAGCTGATTTCAACGCTTCGATATCCACATTCATGATCAGGTTCTCATATACTTTACTCGTGGTTTGAAAATACTGCAAAAAATCCAAGTAAAATACAAGCGGCTAAATTACAACTCCGGAACTTACTTCTGAGACCAATCTAAAAAATCTCGCCGACGTTATCAGCACATTCCTCCTCTTCTCCACTCTCGACGCAAAGCTTCGGCACACGAAATCCATGAAATCTTTCTGCGATTTCAAATCTTGCGGAAAATGCGTGCCGTTTTGAGCGAGAACATTCAACTTATGGAGTATTTCCGCATAATGCCCATAGGGTTTCTGGACATTACCAAACCATGATAAACTTCTGTCCGCGAAAAGCTTAAAATTAACTTACACGACACTGTAACTCCAACGTTTCGTGATTCCTTCTCAAATCTTCCGCTGAGATCACATCGTACCCGACGTTTTGCTGCGCGTTCAACAGCATCTCTCCAGGCCCAAGTATCCAGTTGGTAACCTGGCAAACGCCGCTTTCGATCATCGATACCTCCTGAAATTCACCTCGTGAGAAAAATTCACCTACTACGAATACCAACCGCTACCTTCATATCTTCGGTACGTTTCTGAACATCGTTCCAGGCCTCATTGACCAACGTCAATTTACCTTGGACTATTTGCAACAACCTATTAATCCTATCTTTCGTATCTAGTATATCTTGAGGAACGGTAATCAAATGCTGTTGCTGCTCCGTATGCTGCCTTTCTAATTGCTCGATCAACATGCACCCTGAGGAATTCAATGATAATAATCTAATCACCAGTTATCGATAATACCGGCAGCATTACCTGTATTGATGGTCTGTACGATATTCTCCTTAGACGATTCGTACGCGTCGACGGTAACATCGTTCGTATTATCGGTTACTCTATGCGCCAAACACTCCTTGACGTTGTTCAACCGATACCTCAACGATTCCAAGCTCACGATCGCGTTTTCCGCCAATTTCACAAACCCTTCGACTTTCTAAAATCGCGTAAAATTTCACCCAATCATTGCCGGCATCGGAGACACAGCAACATGTCGAGCTCAACTTACGATTCGATTCTCCAACCAAATCCCATGATCGTAATTCCACGTACCTCCGAGATCTTCTGGTAAATGCGCAGGACTCACGTATTTATGAAGACGAGTAACCGGAATGTAAACAGGCTATTAAAAAGTACGATCGTTATCGAAGAATAGACGTCGACGCGACGACCCGTGTACACGTACACGTCAAATATAAGTTTACGCAAAGTTACAAACCCCATTATGATGTTTAAGTTTGGCGCAATTTTCTACTTTTTGCTTATCCCAAAATACCTCAGGTTTTAGTATAATTATGGTGGTTAATTCCGTTCGAAATACTTCAGCGACGTTGTGAAGAATGGTGCGCGTCGTTCGCCATGTCGTACGCTGCGCGTCGATTATCACGCATAAGCCGTGCTTTCTCGTATCTGTACTGAAATAAAAGCCGATTATTTTCCGAGTTTTTTTCGCCAATTTTATTCCCAATTAGATCGACGTATATGTAATTACTCGTAATTGATTTGTCAGGTTAGTAATCCCCCCACCCAAAAAAAGAACCATTCGAAAGATATATAACTGAGCTTTCGAGGAGCAACTTAATTTCTCAGAAGAGTTCACAAAACTTATCGAGTCAACCAATAAATTTATTATGATGAGATCACACGTGTCTAAGCCCCCCTCCCCAAATCTCCAACTTCTTCACATAATTAAAAAGAAGTATTTTTTTGGCTGAAATCGAGTCTTCTAGCATTTTTTAACAAGTCTTGAAATTCAAACATAAAAACAAACAAGCTTGAAATTTCATCGAGGAAGTACAAACGTGATGCCAATTTTAACAAAGGTCATTGACCGCTAATTCATTTTTTTCAACATTACGTTCCACATCTCATTGTCAGAACTGTTTGATAACAAGAAAAAAATTTCTTCGTAGGATGAATGAAAACATTTCAAACAACGATCCCGAGAACGCAGATACTATTACGTAATAAGAAAAAAGAATAAAATTTTGAATAAATATTTAAAATATCAATTTAAAATTTCGATTAAAAAAAAAATTTAATAAAATTTCAAATTAAATTAAAATTAATTAATTTAGCGCAGTTTCAAATAATTTACCGCGTTAGCTGAACAGATGTTCATACTGAGGAAAACGACCGCGACGCGTAAGTGTACATCTTCCGCTAGCACGCAGTGGCCGGTACCAACTTGACGGGCTACGTTTGCGACTTACAGATATTTTTTACTCGAAAATTGTAGATTTTTTCGGTACATCGCAAATGAAGTTTTTTCTTCTTATTGACATTTTAAACAAGTTAAAAAATGTTTTAATGTGAAAACACAAATTATCTTTTGATTTAGCATGCTAAATGGCGCCTAAAAGTGGTTTTTAAAGGAATTTAGTAGGTACGTGCCCAGGCCCCAAAAATTCTGATTTTCGGTTTACAGATATCTATCGCATTGATATACAATAAAGTATTTTTTGCCATTTTTAGGGGGGTGGGGGGGGTGGAACGTCTGTTGAGAATAATGAAACGCGTTTAAAGGAGGTTTAAGTGATTGGAAAAATCTGAAAAAAATAGAAAAATACGTTATTCAGGTAGAAAATCCCCCCTTACCCTCCTCCGAAAAAAGAAAAATACCAGACACGTTCAAAAAACGAACATAATTTTTGAATATAAAACAGCTATTTATCAATCTATTTTTTTTAAATCAAAGAACAAAGTACGTGTTTTGCTAATTTGCAACTCGACCTTAAAAACCATTTATTCTTCTATTTTTTAGCGAATTTCCCAAATTAAAAATCACGGCCAAACCTACTTCGAAATTTTTACAATTCTACTCCACACTTCGCAGATGCAAGTAAGAGACGAGAAAAGTAAAAAATTTGAAAATATTCCAAATCCACCAAAACATACACCATCGATAATTTTTGTACACCCTCCAAAATCAAACCCAAATCCGCATCAGAGGCCCATCTCGACATCTTACACATCGGAAGGTCATCTTAACAACGAAACGATAATTAATCTCGGAAACACGTGCCTGAGACCCAAAGGGTGTCTCCTACAAATACTAATCTACATACAATACATCTCCCCTCCCCCCACTAAGACTACAAAACGTAACTTTCAATACCTGAAAATAGACGAAAAATATTTCAACACGTTGATCAAGCTGTCAACGGCGACGTGAGCCGATAATTCGGCGTTAATTAGAATAATCGGTCTCTCTTCTAGGTCTCGCCCACCCGGTATGATCGCTATTTTTGAGTACAAAGCATCTGCAACAGCAGTTGCCTCCATGACATTTTGATGACGGTATTATTTCGTGAATTTTTCGAACACGTTATCAAAACCGCGAAAACCCGAACACCGCGTTGAACGCTGAAAAACAAATGAACCTCGCATAATAAAAATTAATTAAGCTTATTCCAAACAATATGGCTTCGTGCAACCATATAAAAAAAAAAATCACGGAAAACTTCCCGTCGTCGTCGTGCCTAATCGAGCGAAATCTCTGCTTTATGAAGCTGTTCGTGCGTTCGAATTACTCGATGGAAATTTCAAGTCGTATTTCAAAAATAAATCCGATTACGTTGCCAAAATGCCCTTCAGTCGAACGCATTTATTAAACATTTGTACGTACGAGACAAATTTTATACTTTTTCACGCGTATTAGTCGTAAACGTATCCATCGTTTAATGACCACGCGATAGTATAATTTTAAAATAGATTTTCTGCGAATTTTCATCCGCATCTGGTTCGCTTTGTCGTCCACAAAAACACCAAGTTTCTTCGCAACGACGACCAGGTCACGACGGCAGGAAATTTCCCTGCTACGAAATCGTAAACATCTTACTTACCCTTTTGGCTAACTCCAAGATCGCGATTTTCACCACAACAAAAACACACTCCAAATGCAACCACAAGTCCACAAATCACATTTCCAACATCACAACCCCGAACTCGTTAACGCGCAAGTAACATCGATATAACGCAACGCCGATACAACACGTTTCCACGAACCAACACCAACTAAATAACTGGTTCATACTTGACTCTCGGATGCATGCATGTGCCGTATACGAAACCAGGATATACTGCAACGTACCCGTTCCAAACAAGCTGTCTGGGTGTAGTTAAACTTAGCCTTTAGCTAAAAAGTAATAATTTAAACGCTGCAAGTGGTACAACGTGACGATAATGACACTAATACTATTGACTTTTTGCCGATCGCCACCTCGGCCCCGCTCCGACGCCTACGTAAATGACGACCAAGGTAAGAAAAAAGAGTTAAAATTCGTTCTACTATTGGGATCGTTTATCGTTGCAGTTGTATGTGTGCACCGGGCATACGTGTGTATACACACAAGCGAAACCGCGAATAATGATATTCGACTATTCGTATACGCTTATACCTCCATTTCCAATTATTATAGTAGGTCAATTTATACCATCTCGTGGATTTCGACTATAGTTCGCAATATGTACATGATTTCAAGTTCATTGACAAGCATAGCCGCAGGGGAAAGAGTGCATGTTCTTTGCACACTCGTTCGCAGATACCGAAGGGCAGCTGGGAGTAAAATTTTAATCTCGGGTGTATTTTGCGCAGCTCATCTCTCGTCAGAGTATATGAATTTTTTGCCCAGGACACGCCCAACGAGTAAAATTACATGGTACGAAATTTCTCTTAAAAATAACACTTAAAAATACAATGTTGCATTTTTATGTAACAATAGGCATTACTATAAGCATCAATTGTTCCTATTTGTATCAATTGTCACTTAATGCAACGATTGTCATCACTCGCATGACCATTCATTGAATCAATTATTACTTTATGCAACAACTGTCATCACTTGCATTAACTGTCACATTATGCAACAAGGATTACTATTGCTTAAAATTGCGCAAATTTGTCGAAATGTGCCTGAAATCGTTCCAAATTGTTATGTATAAGTTCAAAATTGCATAAAAGTTGGACAAAACGATCAAATTAATGAAAAATTTGGTTAAAGTTGTTTGATATGTGTTTAACATTGCAAAAAACTATCGAAATGTCATTAAAATAGTTAATAATCGATTAAAAGTTATGTAAAACTACATAAAAATGCACAAAACCGTCAAAACGTTGTTGAAATCGTTTAAAATTAGTCAATGTTTGCTCAAAATTACATAAAAACTGTTAAAATGTTGGTAAAATCGTAAAAAATTTATTGAAATATGTTAAAAATCGTCTAAAAATGCACAAAATAGTCAAAATGTTGTCAGAATTGCCCAAAGTTTTTGATAATTTGCTCAAAATTGCATAAAAACTGATGAAATGTAGTTTAAATAGTTAAAAATCGATCAAAATTTTTTTAAAACTACTTAAAATGCATAAAACTGGCAAAACGTTGTTGAAATCGTTTAAAATTAGTCAATGTTTGCTCAAAATTACATAAAAACTGTTAAAATGTTGGTAAAATCGTAAAAAATTTATTGAAATATGTTAAAAATCGTTTAAAAATGCACAAAATAGTCAAAATGTTGTCAAAATTACTCAAAGTTTTTGATAATTTGCTCAAAATTGCATAAAAACTGATGAAATGTAGTTTAAATAGTTAAAAATCGATCAAAATTTTTTTAAAACTACTTAAAATGCATAAAACTGTCAAAACGTTGTTGAAATCGTTTAAAATTAGTCAATGATTGCTCAAAATTACATAAAAACTGTTAAAATCTTGGTAAAAACGTAAAAAATTCATTGAAATATGTTAAAAGTCGTTTAAAAATGCACAAAATAGTCAAAATGTTGTCAGAATCGCCCAAAGTTGTTGATAATTTGCTCAAAATTGCACAAAAACTGATAAAATGTGGTTAAAATAGTTAAAAATCGATCAAAATTTGTTTAAAACTACTTAAAAATGCACAAAACCGTCAAAATGTTGTTAAAATTGTTCAAAACTGTTTTATATTTGTTCAAATTTGCTCAAAAACTGTTAAAATTGCTTTAAAATGCGCTAATTTGTCAAAATGTTGTTAACATTGTGCAAAATTATTCAATAATTGCTCGAAAGTCCACAAAAACCTTTAAAATGTTGTTAAAATAGTTGAGAAACGGTTAAAAATTGTTTACAATTTCTTAAAAATGCACAATTTTAATCACATTACGATAATTTTGTGCGTTTTGAAGCAATTTTTAGCAAATTTCAATCGATTTTTAACAATTTCATCTGCATTTCAACAATTTTTATGCAATTTTGAGCAAATATTGAAAAATTTTAATCAATTTTAGCAGCATTTTGACGGTTTTGCACATTCTTAAGCAATTTTTAACAAATTTTGATCGATTTTTAACTATTTCAACTACATTTTACCAGTTTCTACGCATTTTTGAGCAAATATTGAACAATTTTAAACAATTTTAGCAGCATTTTGACGAATTGACGCATTTAAAAACGGTTTTAAACAAATTTTGATCGATTTCTAACTATTTCAATTTAATTTTATCAGTTTCTATGCATTTTTGAGCAAATATTGAACAATCTTAAACAATTTTAGCAGCATTTTGACGAATTGACGCATTTAAAAGCAGTTTTAAACAAATTTTGATCGATTTCTAACTATTTTAATTTTATTTTATCAGTTTCTATGCATTTTTGAACGAATATTGAACAATTTTGAACAATTTTGGCGGAATTTTGGCGGAATTTTGACAAATTTGGGCATTTAAAAGCAGTTTTAAACAAATTTTGATCGATTTTTACCCATTTTAACTACATTTTACCAGTTTTTATGCAATTTTTATCGGTTTCGTACGATATTTAATCAATTATTGACTATTTCCTCGACATTTTGATGATTTTTTGCAATTCTAAACAAACATTGAACAACTTTGAACAATTTCAACATTATTTTAACAATTTTATGTAATTTTAAGCAATTTAAACGAAATTTTTATATTTCCATGAATTTTTAAACAAATTTTCTATCCAATTTACGCAACCTGCACAAATTCAATTCAATTTCAATTAAATATATCGTGATTTAAATGAATTTTCAAGGGTGGAAATGAGTTGAATTAGTTTTTGAAAAATAATGATAAATCGTTATGACCTTGGGTTGGAGTGTAGGTGAGTATCGAAAAGCGTTCGAGGGCAGCAAAAAGCGACCGGGTCTGGGGCGGCGAACCCCTGAACAAGCTTCTGTGTTCGGTGTCCATTCCATCAAGAAAAAGTCTCGAGGAATTTGCAAAAGGTAAAACAACGTTAGTTTGCTACTGAAATAAAATAGTTCTCAAGTGACGAGATAAATAACCGTTTATTCTTTATTTTAATTTTCCCGGTAAAAACCGAATCTTTCATCTCGCGCCTACAATTTCACTACATCTCGTTACTTTCTCAACATCGAATATGGAAAAAATCGGCAGGCACAGTTTCCAAACTTCAAAATCACACATTAACCTCCACTAAGAAACCAAATGACACAACCTTTTAAAAACCTTTCCCAAAACAAGTTCGAATCCACCGAACAATAAAAATTACACGTTTAATTGCAAATTCGACGAAGTACCTACTTCGATTCTAACACAAAAAAAAGCTACCATCCTAAAAACAAGATCAACTCCTAATTTTGGAAAAAGAACAAGAACACGATAAACCTCAGAATGCAACACTGCACCTGCTGAAAAACCACCGCTCATTCGATCCACCGCCTTTGGTCAAATTCACACCAAGAATTAATTCCGCTTCGAACGATCAGCTTTTCTTAGGCCAGTCAACTATTCCGGCACACGAATTAGCACTCATTACAAACCAAACCTCGTATATTTCCTCCCGAAGCTCAAAAACCAGTTACTTATCTCGACTCTTCGCCTATTCCAAACAGCATCTATATGCAATTTCAAACTAGTTCCGGAGAATTTCCAAGTAAGATGCATACACGAATCGCATCTAATGTACGTGAAAAATGTGACATAGTTTTTTCCTCCTTATTTCGCTCGCATAAAAAATTCGTCTGCTTCAGCGATACCTTTCGTAATGTAAATAATGCATTGTCTCTTTCGATATCCGCCTGATACACAACACGGTGCCAGAACGACAAACACCCACGCATTCTTCGTACGATTACCATAACGAAATTGCATATATTCCACGTTGCTTTCGTCAAATCCTCAAAGGTCACCGTATTTATAATTCATTTTCACAACTAAATTAGTACAGACCTTCGCTAAGCCGCGAACAAGGTTGTATATCCGAGAGATGAACAAGAGGTTTTATTGAAGATGGAATGTTTATTCAGGTTTTTCTGGTATCTATCGAGATGATCTGCACACACTCGGCTTCATCACATACGTTGGTCAACTTCGGTCATTTACCTACATTTATTATGTTTCCCCCCCCCCTTCGTATGAAAACGTATCGATTAAAAATTACTTTTCACCGGAGAATGCTTCGACGATAGATTATGGATTAGAATCGCGCAGATTAAACGATCGAATTTATCGCGTGGCGTTGCCGCCCAAAGGAAGAGAAGCCTCGCGTGGATGAGGTTTTCGTCGATAGAGAATATTGTTTGTTTTGGGAGAGAAAGGTGTAATTTTCGTGATTATCGTGAGGCTTTTCGACAGACTGTGTGATCTAGATCAAGGTTTAAATTACACGAATTTTTAAATGTCTGTTGATTGAGCAGAATTAGATCGTGGTTTGGATTTTTACTTCCATTTCTTTAACCATCATTATCATCGCCGAGTTACTAGCGTCATTTTGGATTCGAATTTCTTTTTAGCCGTTTTTTTTTTCTAATAAAAACCAAGGCTATTACGTTGTATCAGTCGGTGTGATTGGGGGGGAGAGACCATACTCTGAGACCTCAGGAGTCCATTTTGACCATTTTTATTGATGTCAGTTTATATACATATAATACATAGTTTTTGGTGTTTTACTCGGGTCGGTTTTAACAAAAAAAGTTCAAATTTGAGTAATAGGTTTTTTTTGGCAAGTTCATTTGGTGATCATAGTGGGGATGACCTTGGATCGAAATTCGGATAAGTCACTTATTTTAAGGGGGTGAGGGGAGGGGTAAAAAAATCAAAAACGGCTCAAACATGAACCAATCGATAGAGCATCGAAATATGTACAACATACACAAAAATCAGCGTCCTAAAGCATTTAGGAGGGGAGACCCCTCAATATTTGACCTTGAAAAAGTTTGTATCATGGCTGCAGCTCTCTCATTTGAAAAATTCTCTAATGTAGAGGTTATCTTTAAAAATGAAGAAATATACCGATAATAATTTTTTTGAAAATTAATGACAACTTTAGTACGGTCACCAGGCGGAAAATTTCAAAAAGTAATCAATTGGAAAGATATAAAATTTTTGCGTGATAAATGAATTTTAAAATGTTCTGCGTGTTGAAATACTAACGTTACTTTGAAATCCCTATATCGAAGTACCAACCCCCTCATACTACGGAAATGTGAATTGGCTTAAGTGATAGTAAATTTGATGTAGATCAAAAGTGAAGAGAACCAATTTCATTCTATATTCGATACTTCAGAAGATATATGCAAAAAACTCAAGTTTTCCTTAGAATCCCCCAAATTGCCGATACTCTGGCTCCACCCCCTTGAATGTACAAAATTTTTCTATAGCTCATTTGATAGGTAATTTTATATACAAGATAATATAGAACTATTTTCACCGTAAGATCGGTATTTCAAAAGATACAGGAGAAAAACGGATTTCTGGGGGTGGCAAAACCCCCGTTTTTGCGGGCGGCACACCTCCCCTGTCATATGATTTTTAATTTTCCACTGAAAATCGTTAATATACCACTAACCAAATACGAATCCACTGGATTCGAATTATTTTTACCCCTAAGCCTTTTTTGACTACATCATATAGCGAGAGGGGAAGGGTGAAGGGTGAGGGTAGTGGTATAACTCAAAGGAAGTTGAGGATTTCAGTAATGTTGAGTTGGGTAATTCATTTTGATCAAAATTCAGCGTCATAATTTAGCTCAGAAATAATTCACTTTTCAATTCATTTCAACACAGTATCACGTTTTCCCAAGCTTCACCCCCCCCCTTATCTCGGCCCCTATCAACGATAGGGAAAAAACTGACACATTTTTGAAATCCTCGTTAAAAGACGGAACTTTTTCGTCTGAACTATTTTTTAATTGGACAATTCGTTTGTTCGTAATTTTCGTTTGATTGCGCGCGTTCAATTTTTGCAACTTTGGGAACCCCTGAATCGGTTTTGCAATTCGATCTTAAAAATGTGATGATGGTTTCGGGGTCGGGAAATGGTCCCCTTTCGATGGAATATCGCAAAAATTTTATATCTTTCCAGTTGAACTCTTTTGCGTTTTTTGAACGATAGACCGCTTTGGTGACGACCGAAAATGACTATATACAAGTCCAACATCATCAACCACAGCAATTCCATCTCAATCCGTCTCACATTCTGCGCATCCCAAAGACTCGTTCCTTTCGCAACCCAGCACACCTCACACAATAAATTTCCTCAACCGAAAAATCACTCGTTTACGACCACCAACATGGCGAAAAATTACACAACCCCCACTCCGCTACCTCGAAGCTAATCGAGAACACCGTTACGCGGAATTATCACGTACGCGCATTAATATAATCAATACATGTATAGTTATTAGTCAAAAGCCATCCACCATTATTACCATTCATATACCGCAACATAAATACCATTTCAAAAGAACCCCGCGTATAATAGACAGGTAGCAAACATGTGCGCCGAGTTACAGCATCAAGTTCAGCACAAGTGACGCCGAAGAATTTACTGAAAGTGGATATAGTAAAGTAGGTGAGCAACATGGATAATACGACGGAATGCTACAAACATCGCCAATGTATCGCTATACCATTCTTAAGAGCAAAAAGAAAAGAAACAGGTAATTTTCATATTACTAAAACCTCCGCTCCGGTGTTCGATATTAAAAAAAAATTCCGTCGCCATCTGTTTCCTGTCTCGTTTATTCGATACGTAATTGTTATCATGGATGTACTTTTGTCGTCGAACCTCTTACAAAGTTCAAATTTCAATTACCTATGTTAATTCGTACATTAGCATACCGTGAATACGATCTCGATATACTTCCAAGTCTCCGCAGCCGCACCCATTAAATACGATTTTTAACGCAATAAAACTTCTTGTTAGATTTAACAATAAGCACGAAATCAGCGCGGAAAAAAAAATAAACCAGTTTACTTTCTTTCGTTATTACCTTGACTTTCGACGCGAAAATGATAAATTCATTGATATCGAGTTACCATATGTATTCGTGTCCGTTTCAGCATACGGTCATTGTTTCCATAAACGATTCGCGAGAAAATTAGATCAAATCGGGTGTCCTTGGAATAAGTGAAAAAAAGCAGATATTCCGATATCCAGGCAATAATTAAATCTTTCATTCGCACGGTATTTCTATCGTATTGTGTACAAATGTACACACGTATCCGGTATTTACATGCGTTCGTGTAAGCACGAGGAAATAAACATATTGATAATCTGAACTAATACTTTCCTTTTTATCTCGTTTTACCTTTATGGGAAAAAATCAAGAGTGCGTAGAAGAAATCCGATTAAAAATAGGAAATATCTAAAACCCTTATTCGAATTAACTTTTTCATAAAAGTCGAAATTATTCGTATAATAAATTTTGTAATCCAATATAAATAACTCATTCCAACCAAAATACTACTTAAAGATGATAGAATAACATAATAAGCCTGGAAAGTACAAATTCAAGTATTCATGTTCGCTTTATAGATCCGTATAGCTAGAGAAACCGGTTCTTAGCACCACCCACCATTTGTTACGGTAACAGGAGGGGGGAACTAGTTCGAACCAATAGCATACGGTCATGTTTACCTTTGACCTTGAAACTAGAATGGTGGGGGAACTCGTCGCTATAACCGGTTTATGTCTTACATGCTTGTTTTCAAGATTTTGGTCAGTCAAATGAGACATTTACCCTATCTCCATCGATTTGACCTCTGCGTTTTGGGTTACTCGAGGTCAAAGGTCAACAATTTCAGTTTTTCGCCATTTTATGGTCGTACGTGGATTTAATTGTGAAAATAGCTCAGTCAAAAATTACAGTAGTTGAGTAAATCATCTAAAAAAAAGGCTCGTACATCTTTTGCATCGAAAAGTTGAAAAAAACGAGCTAATTAAAGAATGAATTGGAGTCGTACCTCGAATTCCTGGATTAGAAACAAGTACGTAAGGAGGAGGAAGAAGGGAAGGAGGAGGAGGAGAAAAGAAAGGAAACTAAATTTAATCCGAAAACAGATTTTTGTAATTTTTGGGTCGGATTTCCATGGAAAGTAGGGAACAAAATCAAGCTATGTTTCAATTTTTGATAAAGGAAGGTGCAAAGGGGAAGAAGGAGGGGGGAAGTAACAGCACTGTCGATACAGCTTAATTTGGTCTTAAAGACGAACGTTGTAAACAATGAGAAAAGTAAACGTTAAACTATTTAGATTTTGGATAAATATTTAAGATATTCAAATTGATCACCATGAAAAATACTAAAACAAATATAATTGAAACAACCAAAAAATTGACGAAAAATATGCAAAAAAACTTTCAATAAATCAAAAAATAAAAAATAAAATAGATTATAAAAATACTAAAAAATCAATCCATATGAAAACACTTATTTATTTATTCGAGTTCTATCTCATCCTTCAATTTATTTAAAACATTGATGACGTCATAAATTTACAATAAAATTAGACCGATTCACTGAGAAGTATCTGATCTGTTTCTGCGTGCCCTGTGATGACCTAAAATTGATTAAATAAAATCCTTGAGGTTGAATCAACTTCCTTGGATTTCCGAACAAATCCTTGAACAGGATGACTTTTTTGAGAAACGAACGACGTCATCGATAAAATCTACCAAGATTCTATTTTCTCTTAAAGCACTAAAAGAATTCGCCAGAGACAGAAGAAATTGTCAATTTTTACGAAAACTTAGTCTGACCCTAAGCTGGCTTGTTCTGCATCAAATTCACTCAGATTTTTCTAATTCCTTCTCAAACCTTGGGAAATTTTTCTAACGACGATGACGTCATCCAGTTATAATAAACTAAAATTATCAAGTCATTTATCCAATCCAGAAGAATATTCGATGCTGTAAAATTGCTGACGCAGCAAAAATCCATCTCCCTGCTTAAAAACAACTCCGTGTAGAAATTCTCATTCGATCTCGTTTCGACCCTCTGTCTGCGACACCTATTACCCTCCAGTCTCGCAGCTCCAATTACCAATACCCAAAATACGATCCGCGATCAATCATAACGGCGACAATTACCAATAGAGTTTCAAAGTTTGGCATCGGGTAGCACGTAAAATTGGCTATTTTTGCCGTCTACACACTTGAGCGCAGACTCCGCGGCATCGCAGTGCTGCTTATTTCCGTTTACAAATTATCTCACCAGATCTCACTTTCTCTGGAGTAATTTCGTACGGACGAGTACCCCGCGACGCTTATTCTGACCAGGAAACGAACCAATATCTCGTATTTCGTAATTTCGTCGCATACCTCATAAATCACTCGACGCTTACTTCGTCAAAACCCGAACGGGATTTTTTCACGAGGCCAAAATTGGTAACATTGCGGCGCCTAGTGATGCCGTACGCGTAAAAAATTCATTTTAATGGCATTTTTCCTACAGAACTCCATAGAGATGAATCGCGTTGTTCGCTGTCGTTTATAAGATGATGTGTTTAAAAAAGAAACTAAATGTATCCGTTCGTGTACCCCGCCTTAAAATGCGCTGATTTACAACACGTTGCCGAGTCGATTGTTCTATTCTTGGCGGTTTGCCGTGCATGTAAAAATCATGAAAACCTACGGATATGGGCTCTTCTACCAGCAAATTTAAACCTAAAACGAACAAACACCATACGTACATAGCTGGTACATTATTATCTATTGAATTACACCTATTAACTCGTCACACGTAACACCTAACTTTTTCATTGACTTTTTCTCAAACTAACACTCATCTGATGAAAATAACCTAATCAAACGAGCTTCGAAAGTACACAGCAAGCTTTCATGTACCTTCGAAGCTCGTCGATACATTAAATACTCCAACTACGATATTTCTAACATGTCAACGTTCAATTACTACATATTACAAGATACAGTGCTTGTTATGCAAGTCATCCTTAAATTAGTTTCGTGCTCGCACCAACGCGTAAAAATTCTACATAGCTCGAAGAAAAATCAATCCGGCAGCTAATTAATGTTTACTCGATGACGAACGTGCTAAAGGAATAAAAAAATATCAAAACAATGTTTACACGAATCATAATGTTCCCGGGTGTAACTAATGTTTGCCAAATGCCAAAACGATGGGGTTTATTTTTGGATTTGTTTATGTGATATTTACGCGAATAAAAACATCAAAACCATCGGTTCCGCGAAACGATACCTGATTACTAAGCAAATACGTCTTCGACTAATGTTACGCTAATCACTTCAGGTAAACCGTCGTCTCCTGGAAAGCCGACGCTTAAATTCGATCCAGAGAATTCCGATCCGGACATTGTAACTATTAAATGGGATCCGCCGCTGTTTGATGGCGGTTCGAAAATAACCGGTAAGTTATTTTTGGATTTATCACGACTATGTGTCGTTTCGTCTTGAGTACATTCGAGTATATGCGCGTTTTACGATTATCGTAATTTTTTATTTTCAATTTTTTTCACTGTCGTAATCAATTACACGAGCAGATTTTGGCTAGTGAACCGAAATTAAGAAATAACTAATTCATCAAAAAAATTAAAAAAAACAACTAGGAGAAAGATGGAAATAGAAAAAACCACTAGGGAATCTAAGAGATCAGCTAAACACATCAGAACTATCTCCCAAGTCTCGAACATCTTTCAAAAATTCTTGAAAAAATTTCCAAATGTTTCCACCACCATTATAATCCACCAAACATCTGCATTTCCAGGCTACCTCGTCGAGCACCGCCGCACAGGATCTCCGCATTGGGTAAAAGCATCGCCCATCAAAGTACGCCAAACTCAACTCACCATCAGTGGCTTAGAACCCGGATGGAGGTACCAATTCAGAGTAACGGCCGAAAATGCAATCGGGTACTCCGATCCGAGCCCTTTATCCGAGCCACTGGCCATATTTGTCCATCGCTCGGCCGCCATCGCGCCTTACTTCATCACCGAACTCGATGACATCGTGGTACTCGAAAATGAAAAGGTGAGGAGATTCGGGAGCCGGAAAGTTTACCAATTTCTAATCGATAATTTTATTCAGGTAGAGTTCAACGTTACTTTTGAGGGAGTACCTACTCCTAAAATATCTTGGTATAAAGATGGCCTGGAAATATTCAGCAATCGGTGCCAGAAAATTAGCACCGAGGGAAACGTCAGCACATTCCTCATATACGAGGCGTCCATATCCGACGAGTCGGAGATCAAATGCAGCGCCACGAATCGAGTCGGATATGCGGTGACAAAAGCCTACCTAAAAGTCGAAGGTGAGATATTCTTTGATTAAAAATATCTAAAAATTGCCATAAAACCCCATTTGTTGAAATAAAACCTAATTCGTCAATTAAAAAAGAATAACATGTCCAAGAAATGATATCACCACCAATGAACACTAAATAAAGTCTTGGAAAAAGAAAAAGCAAAAGCAACCCCAATCCAAGATATCTCCAAATAAAAAAATACCCCAAGACTCTCAAATCCTTTTTGCACCTCACAATCTCACACTTCTTACAGCTCCTCCGACCATCCGCTTACCACGTCAATACGACGAAGGATTAATTTTCGAAGAAAGCGAGCTAATCCGATTAAAAGCATCGGTCGTCGGACAACCGCAGCCATTTATAAATTGGTACTTCAACGGCGAACGAATCACAACCTCTGCTCGATACGACATCGAGTACGCGGACAAGACCGCCATACTCAAAGTAAAAGATGCCCAAAGATGTGACCGAGGAGAATACCAGATCCAAGCGATAAACGAATTAGGAGAAGATGTCGCGTCCATTATGGTTACCATTGCGAGTAAGCATCTTTGATTCATCACTTCGTCGATGAAATCGTGATAATAACCCCATTTCGTTTCACAGATAAACCTCAACCTCCTGGAAAAGTCACCGTAAGCAACATCTTCGGAAGATCGGTTACATTATCTTGGCCCAAACCAGAGGACGATGGAGGATGTAAAATAGGTTCTTATATAATAGAATACTACAAGGTAAATTCCAAAAGGTAATTCGACAAAACAAACAGCTGAATTAAAACACCCATTCTTCACAGACTGGATGGAACGTTTGGCTGAAGGCAGCCACTTGTCGTCAATTGACGTCAACTCTTGACGACCTAATAGAAGGATCTCAATATAAATTTAGGGTAAAAGCGGAAAATCCTTACGGAGTAAGCGAACCTAGTCCTGAAACCGAAGTAATATTTATTCCAGATCCCAAACGAGGGTAATTGACCGATTTCTCCGCGATAAACATCTTCTGCGACTCAACTTTCATCACTATTTTTCTGCAGACTCTTCGAGGCTCCCAAAACAGCCCATAGCACCGAATGCTACATGTCAGAGTTTCACGAACCCTTTACCCCGATTAATCAGAACGCCCATCACAGCGCGGATTACCTGGACCGAGACAAACTCCAACCGCCGGTGAAGCCGAAACGTAAATATAAAGCGAAGAAGCTCCAAGAGGAACAAATCCACGACGAGGAGTTATTCCAGCACCAAAACTTCGTGCCAAGGTCACACTACTGCGATCCCAGGGTACGATACACACCTTCACCTCCAGCATCCTCGAATTTCGACGAAGGATCTAGGACCAGCTCCGAATTAATGCTCGTTTTGGTACCGAGCACCGAAGATGTACCAAATAACAAAGGTAGTTTGAAAATCAGCTCAAATCCTATTACAATTTCACCAAAAATAACCAAATAATTTTTCCAATAGGTTCATTAGACTTCAAAAACTTCTCGAAACACTTCCCAAGCATCTCGATACCACCCCCTCTCTCGCTGTCCGCTCCCGAACTAGGCAGCGAGATGTTACTCTTCAATCCACTGCAAAGAAACTGCATAAGCTCAACAGAGCTCCTACACGAAAGCACAATCGCTCGGTTCTACGAAGACATGCAAAAAGAAGACAACCTGAAAGCGTTCCAAGAAAAACTAAAAATACCCCCTCTCACCAATAAACTCCTCCAGCAAACGCACTCCCGCATGAAACCAGAATCGCAACCCGACATAGTCCGCAACTTGACCAAAATCCAAGACCTCAACGAGTCCGATACAGATTACAACGCCACTCGGCACATCTCTCAACCAGTTCGCCCGGAACGATCCCCCACACGATCCAGATCAACCTCGTCTCCGATTAAACTACACCCCAATCGATCTCCCGTCCAATCAAGGGCGGTTTCGGGAACGCTCAACGAGAGACGCCAACCTCTCAAGGAGAACCCCACCATAACCATACCCCAAATTGGCAAACCCACCGAGTTCAATACCGGAAGGTATTCGCCTACCAGTGGAACATTCCATTACCCGGATTTGTTCATGGAGAGTTTAAGCAAATCGCCGAAATTCAAGCCGACCTCCGACTCCATGTACGAGGTAGCCAACGAGCTAATTTACCGCAAATCCTTCGACGCCAATTGCCATCCTGACGACCAACCTAGACCATCACTACCCGAGATCACGCTCACCGACGAGAACAATTTAGATTGCGATGTCTCCGACGGCGAGAACTTCTACGGATCCGGATCTTCCATCGACGAATCTCAGCACCCTTCGAGTCCCGTGTCGTCGCGCAAATTCGCCCACGATCGCTCTTCTCCCGTTTCACTCACAGACACCAGATACCTATCCACGTCCTCCATCAACGACTACCTCCACCAACCCGACGACCTACAAGAAGACGACTGGGATTACGACGACAGCGACACCGAAGATACCGAAGACAACACCGACGATTACGAAGACGAGGAAGACGAAGAAAACGAGACCTACCACCCAGACATGGTCTTATCGTTCGAACGCGCTCTGGAAATATCCAACCCCACGAAATACCGCAGCGTATCTCCCACCAACGACATGTTCCTCGAGTCGGACACCAACAAGCCAGGATTACATTACTTCAACAAGAGCTTCCACGACAACGACGACTCCGAAGGTAGTTTCGACACCAAATCCAAATCCGGTTCCGACAAACAACCTAAATCCATCCTCAAATGCCATCGGTTCACCGAACAAGAAGTCGTCACCCCTGTTACATACCCACCGCCCAAACCTCAACCCTCCAAGAAACAAGTACGAATCGAAGAACCCTACAAGCTCGACTCGTCTGCGGCTCCTCGCGAAGAACGCGACCACTCCGACGTCATCGTCAATCATTACAGCGACATCGTTAAGCAATACGGTTACGTGCAGAAACCCTCCACCAAGGTTTACCTAACGTACGACGAACTCAAAGCAGCTGCACAGATGACTGACGAGTTCGTCGATAAATCTCCGCGCGACGACGGCGTCAAACCCGATAGCAACGACAACGAACCCGAATCTTCGACGTCGAAATCTCCTCCGCAGACTCTTCCCACAGACGTGGAAAAAGTCAAACACAGAGTTCGTTTCGTTTTCGACTTCTTCCTGGACGTTGTGATGTTCGCTTTCGCGTGCTGGCTTTATTGCTTCAAAGACGAACGTTTAGCTGTTCCAATTATCGTCCTCATGATATACCATCAGGTGTACGATAAAATCAAAAATAAAATACCTTCGTTTAATTTATGGAGTAAAAAAAAGTCGTAAATACGAGCCACGCCGTAATAAGCGATTAATTATTAAGCGTTATTAAATCGCGAGACATGTGTTTTAAACGAACTGATGTTTTATAATGTGATTTGCGCTGTGTACTATATTGATATGTTGTAAAAAAAAAAAAAAACTTAATGATACGTGTATTTTTAATTTGAACTAGTTCGTGTACCATATTTAAAATATATTTATGTACTTTTACGTCGAGTAATAAAATGTATTGTTATTTTCTAACGGAACGAATTTCATATTCTCGAGTAAAAAGATCTCTAATTTTTTACGCATCACTAATGAAAAAATTAATCTCGTAAAATTAATACAATTTCAAAAGACCACTTCCAAATTTAACATCATTAAATTTCGTATGACACGAATTATTCCTTCTCAAGGTCACGCTGTCTATTATTCTATTTCAAATACCGCACGAATATTTTTACGACTTGACCACGCATAAAAATCATTTTTAATATCCAATTTAGACAAAAATAAAATCGCCAAAAGAGCTAATAAAAAATAACTCGATATTTTTCGTTTTAAATTCAAAAATGAGAACTATTTCAACATGTTTGCAAAAAAAATCAACAAAAATCAGGTCAGTTGGTTTAAAAAAATGTCAAAATAATGAATTAGTATGACTTGTCATAATCGATGACATGAAAAATAACAGAGAATTAGTCAACTGAGTACTGTTCAGATGCGAATTGTTCGTTTGAATTCTCGCATCGAAATAACCGAATAACTATGGCATCGAGAACCATTTTTCCAAAAAATCGTTACCGCCGGAATGGGATTTTAGTGCACCGTCACCCACTGAGTGATCTAAGAAGAGGACGGGAGGATTTCAAGACTCGAGTCGCATCACAATTTCGAACTAAACCCTAAACCTTCCATTTCCGGTTTTTTCGGCGCAATCAAAATCACAAAAAAAATTCATTTAGTTGTAGGTGATTTTCAAGGTTTCAAATTAGCCCTATAATACGTCAATACATATAAATAAATATCGCAGGTTTTCTCAAATATGTTGGAATTTCCAAAAAGAAGTGAAATCCCCCCCCCACGTAAAATTTTACAATCGGATTTTTGGGAAATTCAAACTCATAAAAAAAATTCGCTCGGTTTTTGCCGGATTTTGAAGTTTTATATTAGAAAGAAGGGCATATTTACGGAAAGGGGTGTGGTGGTGTTTTTCCTAACATTTTGAAAACCGGTAAAATTCAGCAATTTACATTTTTACTTGGCGAATTAGCGAGATTTGTAAATTCGATAATATGCAAATAAAACCAATGAATGAACATTTTACCAAATCGAATGGATTAAAAGTTGAAACATAAAAACTGAGAAAATATCGCTTAAAATTTTCGGTTTTAAGAAACTTGAGGACTTGAGTAATACCCTCAAATTGTTTTTTTATAAAGTTTTCTATGGTTTTACAACAAATTGTGTATGAAAAGGTGTCTAAAAATGATGAAAACAGCACATTTTATAATAAATAATATTGTCCATAATTTTTTTTTAAAAACTCAATTTAAATACTTGCACAATGTGATGTTTATTTTTTAATAAAAATTAAAATAACGTTGTTTTTTTAATTTATTTTATTTAATGTTGAATTAGCTTGAAAATGTTTACTGATAAATTTCAAACTTTACTCAAAAAATTCGTTATCCTTGAAAATTTTTTAATTTTATCGCTATGGCTTAGAATTTTTTGAAAATTTTCCGATTTGTAATCTTTCTTTAGTTTTATTAGATATTGAGCGTTTATTAATTATTTGTCCGAAATTCAGAATAATTAGAAAAAAAACCTCCAACTCCCAATTAATTTAAACAAAATTCCAAGTAATGAAAATGATTCCAAATTATTTGAATATTTAGAAAGAATCAACATATATAAGAATTATTATAAAAACAAATTTTTTTTTTAATTAAAATGTAATACGTGTTATGAAGTGGCAATAAATAAAATATTAAAAAAATTGAACAGCTGCGTTTTAAAAAATTACCAAAATTATAATTTTTTTCGAAAATTAGACGGTAATTCTACATGAAAAAGTTGATATTTTTCAAAATTCCCCTCCCCCCTGAAGAATCACATATGTACGAGTATTAACCAAATTGAATGAATTTCCAGCGTTTCTGCCAGCTTATTCAAGCTCAAGAAAGGAGGAGAAATTTATTCATATTTTACTTCAATAAAACGAGGAACACGTCGACATTGCATAGGAACCTTAAAACGCCCAAAAAAGAGGAAAAAACACCCCCGAAAATTCTAATCTCTTCGAAACTTCCAATTTAGCCGTATTTTTGGCTATTCAAGCTCAAAAAGGGAGGAGAAATTCGCCTTAAAAATGGCAAAATTTATATTTTACTTCAATAAAACGAGGAACACGTCGACATTGCATAGGAACCTTAAAACGCCCAAAAAAGAGCAAAAAACACGCCCGAAAATTCTAATCTCATCGAAACTTCCAATTTAGCCGTATTTTTGGCTCCTAAAATTTCATCAATTTGAAAACAACTTTCCCTACATTTCCGCCACCGTTAAAATTTACAATAAAAAATTTAGCTTTCAATCACACACTAAAGAATCTCCTCAAACCGTCCAAACTAGCCATTTCCTAGCGATATCGATCAAAACGCAATCGCGCGATTAAATATATCCCGTGAAAAAAAAAATTTACGTAGTAATAACCAGAATACGTCAAGACGGCGCCCTTCCAAATTTACATGGGTCATTTTTAGACCGCGTAGCCTCAGTACATAATTGTAGTCAACGTGTAAGTGCATTTTTCGCGAAATTTACGCCGATAAGAAAACAATCGTGGACGGAGAAATCATCTCGCAAACGTCGTGCATCGTGGCGCAACTTCACCTTTTGGCGCGTTGATTTCTGATACAGGTAATTAGTAACGACGAGTTTAATTACTTCGAAAACGACGACATAACGTAATAATAGAATTTACTAAAAAAAAAAAATAGTAATAAATTCTGGCTTGGGCGATGATGCTGTGAAATTTATATGTCCGCGCGTATTACGGTGTCGATGCGATTTAGACATTTTTAATTTATCGTTCTGGCACAATCTCCGTCATCGAGCGGTATTCGGTTAATCGTATCAAAATAGCGCCTCCATCGCTTTTGTTTTCGTTTTTATTTTTCGTACGTAAAAACATAGTTGCTCGAAGATGGAGAACGAGGGGTACGAGATGTGCGATCGGTGGTGTTGGTTTGTTGTCAACTATTTTCTTTCTTTAAAATGTATCTCATGGGATATGCGTTTTTTGGGGCGATTTCAAAAACAATTTACATATTTTATCACCGAACCGTATTCACGATAAATCCGATAATTTCAGCGTTGAAAAATCATGGATCATTGAGTGATCCTTTGAAACGTGAAAATGTCCGAATCTCAGCCACAACATCACGACCACGTTCAAAATGGCCATTCGTCGATAACCATTAACGAACGCACCGACAATGACGTAATCCTAATGATACAATTACCCGAAGATCATCACGATAAAGATGTCATATGGTGAGTCTGTGACACATTTATGCAACCGCAATTCAAATACGTTAATAAAAACGCATACATAACGCCTTAAAAACCTCTTCGAGTCGAAAAAATATTCGTAATTCTATACTCTTTCGAGTCCAACGCACTATGCTTTTAATACCACATCCGATTTTCCGAGAAAAAAACTCTCTTAACGCAAACAGCGCTTCCTCTGTTGAGCAAACGTTACGAAAAAAAAACATAAATTCTCTCATTCAATTAAACTCCCATACACAATTCGCGCTTCCCCTCGTAACGACGTCACCTCCGTTGAAAAAATTCAACACCGTTGAAAGATATCGACGGCTTCAAAATACCATCCAAATTACATGCACGACGACGCCAAAAACTAAAATTCGGCGTGAAAAAAATTCCCCAGCTTATGAATCGGGTCACCGACAAACATCATCGATCGAATCAAACCGAAGTGTATTATCAATAAGTTATATCAAATCTAGCTGGTCTATTTTTATCCACCCTCCTCCGCTGGCATTACGCTGATTCATTATTTTGCGTGGTTTAAAATATTTTTGGCGGTTGTGTTCAGTCTGACAGGTTAATGTGTATGGGTTAGCCTTCAGTTTCTTAGGGCGAACAGAGAAATCGCTTTGTTATGGCGTGTCTGCGGTTTGCGTTTTTTTTTCTTCGAATAATGGTGTAGTGGTGCGCGCCTTTCACGAGTAAAATTCGGTCGCCGAAATGGGCAGCAAATGCTGCAAGTGTCATTCCGATAAGCCAGATCAGACGAGGAATAGTTCGTTGATATCGTCCAACTCCAGTTACTATGTTCGCAGGTTTGTTTTGGAGTTTTTGCATATATTTTACCCACTCACCTTCGCGGCTAGAATACTATTTGTAAACCATACCGAAACTTGTGGCGGCCCAAAGGCACGTGAAATTGTTACGTAACAGCGCCATTACTTGCGTAATTTCGAAATAGATATAAAAGTCAAAGATAAGGAAAAAGAAACAAGAAAAAGTTTCGTTCTAGTTAAGCGTCTTTCTTGAATTGTTTTGTTTTCAAAGCCCGGCCAATTACCTTGACACATTCAAGAACGAAACCATCGAAATTCGAAGCCATTTCGGAACTGTTCAATATATACGCGATGATCGAAATCTAGAATTCACCATTTTTGAGGAACCTTTAACGAAAAGGTCATTTATGCGTATTTTTTCACGTCACCACGCTTTCACGGGCGACCGACTGAAATTCGGAACCCGGCATTGATGTTGAATTTTTTGGCAACAGTTCTCCCGCGCTCATGGATCTCGAGTTAATTACCTTTTTTTTCCCCATTTCACTTCTCTAAAATTATAAGTTAATTTATTCGTCTGAAAAGAAAACACGGCGTATCTTGATTTAAAATTGGAGTTTAATTTTCATGGTCTGTGCGTACAAAGTGAAATTCGCCTTCTCACGAGATGAATTTTTTTCGCTTATTTTTCGACAAATTTTAGACAAGGATTTGTAAAAATACTGGTACGTCGTTTTTCTTCATAAATCCAAAATTTGAGTTTGAAAATTTGAAAAGAAATTTCCATTTGAGAAAGTTTTCCATTACAATTTTTTTGCCTCAAACGTATTTACTCAAGATCTAAAAAAAAATTTTCAACGAAATTTCTGTTTTTTTGAAGAGGGGGGGATTGAGCCATGAAAATAAATATCTTAGAAGATACAAAGGACATTTTCTAGGAAATCGATGTATATAAATTCACAAAATAGAGGAAAGACAGTATCTAATGGTTTTTTTTTTCCTTGAAAAATCACTACATTTTTACCAAATTTTCAAAAACCCTTCAACTTAACCCTGCCCTCCTCTCCTTCATCGACGAGGACAAATTTTAGATTAAAAGAAAATTGGTGTTTAAAAAAATCAAACACTTATAAAAACATTAAAATAACATTATAAACAATAATTAAATAAAATGTAAATATGACGTCACATATTTCGACAGTGCTGCCAATTTATAAAAAATTGCTAATCATTTATCAAAAATGTACAACTTTTGTACGTATAATTTCATCAAGAATATTTCGGGGATTTTCGTTTTTGCAATACTTTTTGACAAAATTCACTCATTTTTCACTACTTTCATAATCCATTTTTGAAATCACTACTTTCATTACTTTCACTACCTGTTAGACATCCTGAAAAACCTCACAAAATGATGAGAAATTAACTTTTTTTTTCATTTTCTCACGTGTACGAAAGTTTTTAGGAAATAAATTATACTTTTTAATTGATTTTATTAATAAAGCCTCACTATACTCCTCCTTAATATGAAAAAAATATCAACATTTTGCATAATAAAAAATAAAATGTGCACACAGAGATTCTCGAAGACATAGATTCCAAATTTTGTTTTAGTTTTTCAATAAAATAAATTTTTTAGTCCCCCTTCCCCTTTTACAATGTAATGTAGGATTGGATCGGGATACCTATCTTGTAGATCCAATCTAGATAGGTAGGATCGTACGTACAGTTAAGACCAGGTATAATAGATAAAACCGGTTTTATTTAAATTAGGAGGGGATCTAGATATTACGCTAGGTACCAGCGTAATGGATCCATCGATGTTACATATTCCTTCTTAATTCTCTTATATTCGTACTCTTATTCGGACTCATATTCTTTATATTCTTATTCTTACTCTTGTTCTTTGCTTGTTGCTTGTTAAATAAAATTACGTTTGGTACCACGTCGATTTCCTTATGTAAGTACCTTTTACTTCATTTACCATTCATTTACCATTCCACGTCTACAGCTTAATTAACAATCTGTAAGTACTGTTTTATTACGTAAATTATTTGCGTGGTCGCGCCGGACACGTGTCCGATGTAGTACATGAGGATCCCGTGATCCTCTGAGGGGAGGGAGCCGACATGGACCCTTTCCCTTAGTCAAGTGATAGGAGTTTGGTGGCGACACCCACGACCCTAAACTAAAATCTAAGCAAAAAGTCGTCACCAAGTTATGATCATCACTTTGAATTATTTAGATCCAAATTTATAACTCTCCAAGATCCAAAAATATGTAGGTCGCTAGCCCCCCACCGAAACCTATACTACAACAAGAACCTCAAAAAAACATAAATTTGGTTTACTACGCTTCTCCGACGCACAAAATGCCAAAGTGGAGGAAAGCTATGAAAATATGCTCAACCCAGGTAAAAAGAAAAATATCCCAAAATTGCATTAAAAACTCAGTTGAACGTTGAAGTATAAAAAGTTCATCAACATTAATCTTCCTATAATCAGATCGAAATTCTTTCTCCAAAAATCTGGAAAAATTAAGTATTAATCGTCGTTTACCCCTTCTGTATTATGTACAACTCCATTAAAAGCTTCACTCTCCTGAACCTCCCCCTCCTTATCCCTTCATTATTTGATACATCCAAAATGACATATCATAACTTTAAAAGCTCATATCTCGAAAGTGATTTCATTGAAATTTTCAGACGAAAAAAATTGGGAAAATTTTAAATAAACTCATCTTTTTTTTGGTGGTGTGACAACTTTTTTCAGAAAAAGTGGAATAACGAAAAAATTTTCTTTAATTAACAGTCTTTCAATAATTTGTATATTAACTGAATATGTAATAGAATAAAAAAATTGTTTTATTAACTAGCTTTAATAAAATTAATTTTCAAATAAAAAAGTTCAAATTTATTTAAAGGACAAAAAGACCCTAAAAATTTTAAATGCATGTGACATTCTATTGGGGTAATACTACTTCTGTAACATAAATCTCCATTACAACTCCCCCCCTCATCAACCTCCTCTCTCCTTACTATTTAATACACCGCAGCAGGTACATCTGATTCTGAACTTTGAAAGCACAGTCAATAATCCAGTTAGAAACCAGCAATTCGAAGCATTAAATTCCTCGTAAAATTTCCTACAAGAATCACCTGATCACTTTAAAAGGTAACGGAACCTGGGGATTTCGTTTTCTGTACTTCATCATTTCTGCATTATAATAACGAGCTACTCAAACCAAACCATCTAAACAAATCACGATATCATCAAAGTCATCTACAGCACCGGAACACCACGCTCTGAAAATCCTCCAGTTCAGCTTCACAATCTCACTCATTCGACGAACCCATCATTTCACCTGAAATAAGACCACACCTGGCTCCTTCCGCAAAACCATTTCCAAGTACCTCGCTTCCCCATCACAAAAATAAACAAATTTCACGATTTATCATCGTTGCAACTTGCACGTTCCAACTGTCACCTCTCTCATCTCATTTCCGTTCCAAAACGCCGCGTAAATTTCGCCAAAACTCACGCACATCCAGCTTCGCGGCGTCTCGTGATTCCACAAAACGACGACGCGGCGCCGAATTTAACCGCACGTTTCTGGCTATTCGCGTTAAAATCCGCAGCAATTGTTGTTCGACTGGAACCGGAGCTTGCTTTTTCAACCATCGTTACCGTACGTGACGAGCCAACTTCCTATAAATACCTTTCTACCTTTAGCGTAAAAAAACAAATCATACCTCCTACGCTATTAAACACCGTCGTTAAAAAGAAACACCGTACCGGCATTTTATCGCCTTATAAAAATGGTCAATCGAGCCACACCGAGTAATAATTCCCTTTCATCGCGTCTCCGCGCCGCCGACGTCAGAAAAAAATAAACCATTTACGAGGCTATTTTTATCCGATACCAGCATCGTACGCTACACGACGCCCCATAGATCACCGCGTAATAAGGTGTAAATATACTGGCAACGTGATGGCTTTTTTTAAATTTTTAAATTTTAAATGTCAAGTTGAATGTTTTTAAGGTGAACATATTTAACGTTGTCGTTCACGTAACGCGAACTTATGATAGTATTATTTTGGAAATTCATGTACTTAATTGTGTATTTCAGTAATAAATGGAAACCCAGGTATTTGCCCGTTGCTTAGCTTCTAATCCATCACCACTGTTCACTAACCTGCAACAAAAAACATAAATTTATTACTATTTTTGTTCATTAGGTCTCGAAACAATCAACGATCATTTGCCACCGAACGATACAAGCCGTATAATTCGCGCAAAAAATCATCATTGATGATACGTCAACTAACTCTCGATGATTCTGGGCATTACTGCGCCGAGTCCGAAGACTCATATGGGACCAGTATGCTGGCGTCTATTGATCTAAACGTCGACAAGCAATTATCGGAAGTACCAACTTTTTTGAAACGATTACACGACGTATCGGCCAAGATCGGAGCCAGGACGAGGTTCTTGGTGGAAATCGACGGTTTGGTACCATTCAAGGTGAATTACGTTATTAACGAGTCTTTTTTCACGATACTTGTGACGTTTGTTGAAAAATCAATATAGGAATTTTTTTCCTAGGAAATTTTCTAATAAGATACTTTACGTGCCAAGTTTCACACACACACACGGTGTCCTTATATTCGAGAAAAATTACATTATATAAGGCGAATATTTATATCGATGATTTAACCCAACTTGCAGGTGACGTGGTATCGCGACAACCAACTGCTCCGTGAAAACGAACGATTTACTTTCCTCGACAAGAATAAATATTACTGTTTAGATATCGCGTGGACGACACTACAAGACGAAGGTCACTGGACCTGTATAGCCGAGAATAAATACGGCTGTAGCGTTTCCTCAGCGTACTTGACGATCTTAGGTTCGTTATTGCACATGAGCCCAATCAAACATGTCTTGACTTGTGGTTCTTTGCACAGTTCCTAAAGCTTATCGATCGCCTCAATTCGTTGAAGATCTGAAGGCCATATTGTCCGAAGACGGTACAGTATCTTTGGAATGTAAAGTAATCGGCGTCCCTACACCGAATTTACTATGGTATAAGGACGGCAAGAAGATCAAAGCTGGGGATACGTTCGCCCTTAGGGCAGATTCCAGCGATGTGTCATCGTTGGGGACGTATTCTTGCGTGGCTAAGAACTGCCTCGGGCAGGCGTTTTCTTCGTCTAGTGTACATCTTCAAAAAGATCATATTTCCAGTGATAATAGGTAAGAGTGTAGTTTCGTCAATTTATTGGGAATCGAGGGATACAGAAGGAGTCGAGGATTCCGGCATTTCTGTGGTCTTCATATGGCACAAAATCATTTCCAATTTGCTTTGGGTGTTGCCAACAAAGATGTAGAAAGATGTGTAACTCTGCATCTGCATCATTGCAATGATCAACATCAGGATGCTCGTCCCCAGATAATTCAAATTGAAAAAATTGCAATGGGGAGGAGGAGAGGGTATTTCAACATCAGAATTTCTATACCTTATTACCACGTTAACTCATTCATAACTTTCAGACACCAATTTTTGATCTCTTACTTTACTCGCCTCAAAAACTCTAAAATGAATACTAAAAACCCAACATCAATCCCTGACCTATCCACGATTACTCGATAAATCAAAATAAATTCCCCATATCTAAAATCTGACCCAAGATCACCCGGAATCAACACCAATCAATAGGTCCTTAACCTCTGCACAAAAAATTCCACCCATTCCTTAATCTGGCCCCTGGATCACAAAAGCAGAATTTCGATTCAAATGAAAATAAACATAATTGTATCGAACGCTACAAAACCTAGTTGGCCCCGTTCCAATATTTTTATAATTCGCTTCACGTACCGCGAATTCTTCTCAAAATTGTGATTTAACCATCGCGTCGAAGCATTAACACATCCTAACTTCACAGCGTTTTCCCCCTGGGTCCACGTCCAAAGTTCATACGCGAATTACAGAACGCCGAAGCCTTTATCGAAGCACCGCTCACATTATCTTGCCAAGGTTAGTGAACTAGGTAGCCTCGATTACAAAAATACGATTTCGTATCAAAGTCGCATCGTTACAGTTGTGGTACCACCTTGGCCCAAGACCATTGATTGGTACAACAAAACCGGTAAAATAGGCGAAGACAGTAGGTACAAATTACTAGCCGATGGATTGGGCATGTACGGGATTGAGATACAAAGCGTCGAAATGGTAGACGACGGTGAATGGAAATGCGTCGCGACTAGTTTCTTTGGCATCAAAGCATATACTTCGTGTTATGTCACCGTCAAATGTAAGCGAATCGTCGAATCTCCTCAATCTCCCATTACGCAATTCCCTGACGATCTCATGTTTAGTTCCCAAGACTTACAAAACGCCGAAATTCTTGGAAAATCTACAAGCCGTAATGACACCCGAAGGACTGGTTTCTTTCGAATGCAAAGTCATCGGATACCCGACACCGCAACTTAAATGGCTCAAAGATGGCAAAGAACTGAAACCCGGCGACGTGTATCAACTCACCGGCACCAACTCCCTAGGTACCTCCTTCCCTTTGTCACTGTGCTCTTCAAATCATCCACATAAACCAGAAAAAATCCTCGAATTACAGGAAGTTATTGCTGTATCGCCAAAAACTGCATGGGCGAGATAAAAAGTACCACCGTCTTGACCCTGGAAGACATCCAAGGCCAATTAACCGAAGAAGAACGATTACTAATATTCGCCGCCAATCAGCCTCCTTATTTTATAAAAGGATTGAAAAGTTCGGAGGCGCGGATAAACGAAGAATTCGAATTTAGCGTTCAAGGTACCGACTCCTTGGTTTCAAAACAACGCAATTTTCTAATCCAATTCTTGCAGTGAGCGCCAAACCCGACGCCAATGTTTTATGGTATCGAGACGACGAACCAATCCAACAAAACGATCGAATAACGACACGAAAGGAAAACCACGGAGTTTTCGTTTTACATTTTAAGCGACTCGAGATGCAAGATCAAGTAAGCAAATCTAACTCAGCAGCGATTTCGAAATCTCACGAGGTGATTTACAGGCCGAATGGAAATGCGTAGCGGTCAACGATTACGGTCAAAGCGTCACCTCTTGTTTCATAAAATTATCAATTCCGCGACATTTTAAAGCCCCGAAGTTCCTGGAAGAATTAAAAGCTGGATTTACTCAAGAAGGCACCGTCAATTTAGAATGCAAGGTATGTCCGATGTTGCCACAACCATTGGCGACAATTCTCTAAAACTCTTCGCTTAGGTAATCGGAGTACCACAACCAGAGCTGAAATGGTACAAAGACGGTAAACATCTTAAGCCAGGGGAAATGCATAAAATCATTTCCGGCGGCAATGGAAAATGTTGCCTGGGCACATATTCCTGCGAAGCTACCAACTGCATGGCAACAGCTCGCAGCACCGCCTCTCTTCTGGCTTTTGAAGGTAAGACAACAATACTTCCAATTCTCAGGACTAGTTTACCATAATTTCAATATTTAGATCAAAAACAACAACAACAAAACGGCACACCACGTATAAACGAGCTCGATATTTTATCCATCATCACCGAAGAGCGAACATCCCAAATGAACGAAGCCAGCGACAAAAGCGGAACGTACGAGGAAGCGGTCGGACCGTCGTTTTCATTCGATGGAAAAGAGGTCTCTATATCTTTATACGAAACACCCGATTTAACCGACGAGGAAGCTTTACAAATAGTAGAAATGTACGCCGAAGAATTAACAGAACATATTTCTGGTAAGTTGCGTCTACGCGTTGAACTCAGCGTGTATCCCTGATGAATCACTCAAACCAACGATATTCTTGCAGATCAAAACATCGTCGAATTACCATCACTACGTTTCGTCAAAGAGACCGTCACCTCTGGTAACATCCTCATGGAAGCAACAGTAATCGACATCCCCATAAACGAATTCGCCGCCGAGGAAGAACTCAAGACAGACGCCGATTTCGAAAACTCAGTAATGGACGACTCCGCTCAAGCCGCCTCAGCCGCACCATCCGAACACCTTCACGACAGACAAAAAGAATTCTCGCCCATATCTGAGCACAGCCAATCCAACGAAAAATCCGGAAAATCCATCATCACTTTGGAAAAAATCGACATCGACGAAGACGACGCCGACATAAGCGAATTATCCGAACAGGAAAACAAATCCTGCACCAATAAATACAGTCTCCTTATAAAAAATAGCTTCGAGGAGGACACTTTGAACGAATCCTCGGTGACCGAAACAGTCTTATCTGATATCGCCTCCAAAAGCGCACCGACATCAAATCTCAATCAAGCTCAAGTCTCCGGTGAAGATAAAACAGCCGAGAAATCAAACACGACGCCTAAAAAACAATCATTCGATTCCGAAGACGACTCTTTGCACGAATTCGAGAAGATGAAAAACAAGAGAAAAATCAGCGACAGCGATCAAATTGTTATGGACAAGAAACAAAAAACTTTGGACGCGTCGCTTCCCCAGGAAACAAAACTACCCCAAGAGTCATCGATCACCGAAGAGCCGCAACCCGAGCAACCGGAAACATTACATAAACATCTATCCGTCTTGGAATCCATCGAATTATCCATCATGAGCGTTGAAAGCGATTTAAACATCATGAAACGTCATCTAGCCAACACAAGTCCGTCAGAAAAAGGAAGCTCGCAGCTTCTACAAATGTTGGCTCGACCAGTGCAGAACATTAAAAATGAGGTGCAATTAATCCAAGAATACCTTGTGCAAAATGTAAATTATCCAGCATCCGAAATCGTATCTATTCTTTCACCGCCTTTGGCCGAATTAAATAACGTCGTTTTGGAAATGAGGAAATTCTCGCAATCCATCGATAACCTAACTCTGCAGAGAACCAGTCAAACGCTACTGAACGCCATTACAAACCCAGTCGAAGAAATCAACAAGCAAATAAACTCGATGAAAGATGAAAGTCGTCAATCAGTCTCTAAGGAGTTGAATACCGCCATTTCACAAATGATAACCGACCTGAGGAATTACTCTCCTATATTTCAAAGTTTCCAATGCACCACTGCGAGTACATCTTCGGCTCCTCATTCAATCGTCGATTCAATCAAACAAATGGAATCCGTTCAACAATGGGCAATTGATTTTTATACCAACGTCGACGAAAAATTATCCATCGACGATTTAGGCAAATTTCACCACTCCGTTCTTCAGTACTTCGACACCAATATCAAAACATTCCGCAAACTGCTACCTTCTGAGATGCAATTCTTCTTGGAGGAAAGTTCGCCGTATAAAGCAGACATCGATAGTATTTTAACCGTTACCCAAAACACTTCACCATTGACTTCGCTCAACTACCTATCATCAGCTCTGGACACGTACTCCATCAATAGCGAAACCATATTCAAGAAGTTGGCGTTTTCCAACGACTGCATAAGATGCTTAGACGACTCCGTTGAAATCATACTCAACAGCATCAACACAATTGAGAAATGCTCCGAGGTGGAGAAATCCTACCAAAAGAGGCGAATCTTGATGACACTGTGCAACCTAAAGACGCCTCTGCAAGACTTCCTCATTCAAATACGAGAAATATCCAGCAAAGAAGATCTGAGCGGTCTTCAAGTATACGAGGCTATTACCAATGTAAGCATTCCATTACAACTGTTACGCAAAGAAATCGGTTTGTTGTTTCATCAATCGTACTCTGGGCAAGTATTGGATCTGGTGAGTTCGCCATTGAACAGTCTTCAAGAGGAGATATCTTCTTTTCACGAATTGATAATATCGAAAGAGCCTTCGGACGTAGACATGGGTCATTTTTTGTTGGCTTTTAACAAGCTGAATTCGCCTTTTTGCGAATTAGCCAATAAAATTATGCAAGCCGAAGACCTGGTGTTGCAAGAATCGCCAGTAGTCGCGGATCCCAAATTGGGTATAAAGATAGTTATGCAATCGGTGTCTAGTCTCGTGGACATACTCACCGATCTCCATAATTCCAATCATTCCACTAGTTTAATTTTATCGAATTTAACAAATCCTCTCATCGAGGTACGAAATAGTCTAAAAGTCATCAACGATCAGTTTTACGAGGAAGATTTAGAAAGAGTCAACATCACGATGCTGAAAACCTTGTCGACACCGTTTAATTTACTTCAAAAGCAATTAATCGACATCAGTCCGGTATTGACTGGTGATCTAAAAAACACCATAAAAGATTTACAACGTACAATTTTAACCATTCAGGATCAAGTATCATTCGAATACGGTGACGAACCGGCATCCATCGAGTACAACATCATGACCTTGCAAACGCTCTTACATCCAATTAACGTATTGAGGAATCACTGCGTTGTTCTAATGTCCGAAGATGGAACAGCTGAGTTATTACGTCAATGGGACGTACAAATGAAAACCGTCAACCAAATAGAGAATTTGCTAATATCAATGGATACCAAAAACGCGCAAATCGTTCTAAAATTAATCAGGAATTATCAAAATATAATCAAAGTCGAAGACAACGACTACTACGAGATGCTCAAACAGCTGAACCAGCAATGCGACGAAATCTACAACATGAACGACTTCCACGAGCTCAAACCATACATCCGCCGTATACAAGATAACTTCGAAAGAATAATAGAAACCAAAGCTAAAAACGTAATCGAACGACTTCTATCGAGCAACGAAGACTTCGACAGCATCCTAAACGTATTAACAACTTACAAAGAAGAAGACAACGTCAAATGCTTCATAGCGCTTCTACAATCGCTCAACATCATAAGAACCTTGCAAGAAAGCGTCAAAGACAACCAAACCACCAGCACCACCGACAGCCTGCAAATTCCGATGCTGCACTCGTTTCTAAACACCTGCGAAAAACTCGAGTCGAAAATCAGCGACCTCCTATACGTCGTCGAAAACTCCTCAACTCGTATACCAGAGTTTTACTCTCGTACCATCGACGCGTTCTCCACCTTGAACCACCAATTAGTACATTTAAATAAATGCCTCATAGATCAATCGGTCAGCGACGACGATCAAAAAGAAATCCCATTCGAATCCTCGATACGATCATTCAATTGCCTTTTGGCCGTCGTAAATTCCGAAGATAACGCCGCCATGGCTCCCATAAAAGCCATCATTCACGACGCCATAAGCGAATTGGTAAAACTCCAGGGCGACATCTTATTCAACATGTCCTTGATACAAACCGACGACGAAGTATCTCTCAACGAAAGTGAATTCGAGGAAACCTCGATGAAACCAAATCTAGTCACCGTTTGTATGGAAAGCATGAAAAAAGAGCTATCAAAATGTCAAGAACAATTCGCCAAAATAACCACGCTCGAGAACCCACAAAACGCCATTGCAAGCATTAACACCAGTCTCGAGAGTATCTCCAATATAATCCATTTCATCAGCGCGCAGGCATCTTTTGATAGCGATATCGACATCGCAGATCTAAACGAACCCTTGGAAAAAGTACTAGCGCAAGCCAACCAAATAGAAACCCTTTCGAAGGCCAACGTCAACCCAGAAGTCATGGCGCCACAATTAGCTCAACTAAATCAATCATTCGAGGATTTCCAAAAACTCGTCAAACAAGTAGAAGCATCGAAGGAAGGTTTTGGTGTACAAAGACAAACAAGCCAAAGATCTGAAAATGATTCTGCAGAACTAGACTACAGCACCCCTCAATCGCCTAACTTCACCGAAGACAGTTTACAAAGCGAGATTTCCTCATCGGCAGATGTTAGCAACATAACAACGGTCGTTTATGATGACGAAGAGACCATAAAACATCTTACTCAATCGGGGACACCTAGTTCAGATTTAATAACGGCTATTGAAAAGCGCGACGTACAATCTAATGAAAGCACCAAAGAAGAAGCAAGTCAAGAGGCAAGTTATACTGAAAAATCCAGCGCTACTTTACGCGAAAGTTCAGATCAAGTTTTAGAAGAAAACGAAACTACTCAAAATACTCAATTACAAAGTTCAGAAGGGGCACTTGATCAAAAAAATAAGCCTTCTTCTGAGGAGGTTCCGTTCAAAAATGAATCTTTTGAACTTGCCAAAGAAAGTACAGCAACAAGAGAACAAGCTATTGCAGCAGAAATGCTGCAAGAAGCGCTTGACATTGCTGAAGCTGAAAAAGTAATCATTTCTGATATGACTAGTCATTCTGAACATATTTCGTTATCGGAAACACATGACAATGGAGATGTCGCCGAAGACAAAGAATTAGCACCATTAGCAGACATATCAGAATTAACCGAAATTGCATCCAATACCTCATCTGAAGATCTAGCAATGAAAGAGCATGAACATGTTACTGTATCAATTCAAAATGCTCTGGAATCTGCAATAAGTGCCTTACCAGATGTTACATCATCAGAAATTACAAATGAGCCTGTTCAAATTGAACAGGATATTTCTCCAGTCATGAAAGTTCCTGATGAAACCATCGAAAAAAGTAGCACGCAAGAATTTGCCATCTCGTTAGAAACCGTAACTAAGTCTCAACAGAATGAGCAAGAAGATCTACAAGCTCAGCAAATACTCACTGATACAATCGAGGAAAGCATTGCTCGAGAAACCAAAGAAATTCCTAATCAATGTCAACAAGCAGAACATGAAAATCTTGCAAAAGCTCAAGAAATCTCTGTCGACTCTCTCAAGGAAAGCGTGGCAAAACAACCAAGCTCGACAGAGTCCATTGATGAATCTCAAAAAGCAGAAGAGGATATTTCACCAGCTCACCAAGCTTCAACAGACACCATTCAGGCAAATATTGCTCAAGAACTCGTCACAACGGACATCCCTAATAAACCTTTTCAAGCAGAACAAGGAAATATCTTGCAACAAGAACAGCAAATAAAGATAGACAATTGCACTGAAAGTGTAGCACAAGAGGTTATCTTGACTGAAATTATGAGCAAACCACAACAGAGTGAACAAGAAAATGTGCCACTAGTTCAGCAAATTTCAACGGATACTTTTACAGAAAATACTCCCAAGGAGCCTACATCAACAGACATTACAAAAGAACCTCAACAAGGGGTGCAGGCAAATCTGTCGCAAGCTCAGACGATCACCGAGAATACCACAGAGGAAATTGTAACACAAGAACTCATTTCGAAAGATACTGATGATAACTGTCAACAAATAGAAGCTCAGCAAATCTCTACTATCGTAGAAGTCACTGTACAAAATTCAACTTTATTCGAACCTACTGGCGAGCTTCAACCAGAAAAAAGGGAAGAAGAAATAATTCCTGGTACTGTTGAAAAAAGCACTAATATTACATCAACAGAAATTATGAATAAACCTCAACAAGCAGAACTGGAAAACTTTTTGCAACCTCAGCAAATTTCCACCAGTCCTGTTGAAGAAAATCTAGCTCAAAATTTAGTTTCATCAGAAAAAATCGAAGAACCTCAAAGAACAGAGCAGAAAAATCTTTTACAAGCACAAGAGATTCCTACTGGCGCTACTGAGGATAATTCTTCCCATCACCTAACACTGACAGAAATAACGAGTGAGCTTCAACAAGCAGAACAAAAAGACCTTTCACAGGCATACCAAGTTTCAGCTGGTACTCTCGAAGAAGGCACTGTACAAGAGTCATCAGAAATAGTCGAACAAGAATGCCTCCCAGAAGTTGAAAAAACTTCTGCCATCGTCGCTGAGGAACATATCACAGAAGAAGCAACTTTAAAAGAATTGGCTCAAGTTCAAGAAATTTCAGCAATGGATCAATTACCCTCTGAAATAAGTGGTAACTTTGAGGAAAATGTAGGTAGTTGCCCAATTCAGGAAATCAGTTCTACTCACGAAATCGCAGATTCAACAGAAACTTCAACGACATGTTTACCAACGCAAAAGGAACTTTTTGAAGACGAATCAATTGAAATTTCACAAGAAATATGTTTGAAAGAGAAAGAAACATTGGAACCAGCTCTAAACGAGGCGGAGTTATTGAACGTTCAGAAAACTAGTATGGAAGTTGAGACACCTTACGTAGAAGAACAACATTCTTCAATAGAATTGGCACCTGATGGACAAAGTGTAGTCGAAGAATTTCTATCAAAAACAATAGATGCAGAACAATGTCAAACTGGAATACATGCAGATACCACGACAGAGAAATCAGATACCACAGAAGCGCAGATACTTTCTTTAGCTGAACAAACGCAAATAGACAACAGCGAATTAATGGAGACTTTGGAGATGGAAACAAAACCAGTTGAAAATGTTGAACAAAGCGTAGCAACGGATGAAAATCTGATGAAAGTTGCAGAAAGTACGACAGAAACCAGTTTCTTAAGCAGTGATTACGACCAACAAGATTCTTCTGAAAAACCAAAACAAGGCGAGGTAATCACACCGGTAATGTCTGCAGAGTCAACATCAGAAACGCAATTGGAAAGTGTCAGTACAGACGAACGTACCACTCAAATGCAACCTGATCCAACAAAAGATGCAGCAGCGGAAAACTCAACTATTCTGCTCGGTGCAACGACTGAATTAGAAGAAATTACACAAGAACCAGAACAAACACCGGTTAATTCAAATACGGAAGAACTAGCTACTCAAGCTAATTCAGATTTCACTACACAAACTGCAACATCACAACAGCCCATTGTTGTACAAAGTGCAACCGACATGGAAATTGCAGAACCTTCGCAGCACGAATCAACTTCCACCGAAGATCACTTTGAAACACTAAAAGCAGACGAAACTGAAGCATGCACCACCTTAAAAACCCCAACTGCAACTTCCACTCAATCTTCACAACAACCAAACGAAGAACTTCTTGTCACACCTATGGAACAAGACAATCTCCTTATCCAAAGCTCAAAGGAAAACGAACCTCAGCAGATACACGAATCAGAACATCAAACCGAACGTCTCTTGAGCCCTGACGTCATCACAATTACATCAGAAAATGCTTCATTTTTAGAAGCTCATCATGCTTCAGATACAACAGAACTTCAAGAATCAACAACGACCCATTCGGTTGAAAAAGATTCCGGCATATGTCACACTGCTGAAGTAACCGAAGAACTTTTCAATGCAGATCACAAAGAAGTAATTGAATCCTTGAAGGATATTGTTCAGAGATCAGAAAGCTTTGATTTGCCGAGTGTGTCAGAGCAAGAAAGTTATGTTACAGCTATTGATGATTTTTCTGATGATAACGAAGTTTCTTGGGAAAGTTTTGAAAGCGACAATGCCGATGAATTCTTCAATAGATTTTCTTCCAAATGCAAAATCGACCGAGCAGCTTCAAGACAACTCAGTGAATCTGAAGAATCTGCAACTATTCATTTGGGTGAAAGAGAAACCAGCACTGCTGCCAAAATCAAGATTACAGTGAAGAAAGACATTGCGGACAAACAACAGGAGCAAGTTTTTGGCGAAGAAAATTCTACCGAAGTTCTTCAAAGCAGTATTGCAATAGCCGAAGAATCTGAATTTCCTGATTCTCAAATTTCAATTGTTGAATCAGCTGCGGAGCAAGTCCGAGCGGATGAAGCAGGCAAATCATTTGAGGAGATTCAAAATATTACAGAAACAGAAGACGATGGAGATACTGGTAATGAAAAAATCACAGCTTGTCTTTCCGGAAATGTCATGACATTTGGTTCATCTCGCGTACAAGACGTAACTGATGAAATCATAGACAGCCGAGAAATGCATACTGCAGAAATTCCTGAAGTTGAGAAGGTAGTAGAGAAAACAGAGGTCGATGAGGAAGAAGTAATGACGAGTCATCGTTCTGGAAACGTCATGATATTTGGTGGTCCACGTGAAAAGTTTCTAGATGATGAATCTCCATTTGATACCGAAAACGAAATGAACAATAAAAAAGAACTTGTTGAGGCAGATATGAAAGACGAACCGGAAGAATTAACAAGCCGTCTTTCGGGAAATGTTATGACATTTGGGGCTCCAAGGGAAAAGTTTGACGAAGAGCAGGTAGAACTTGAATACAGTGAAACAAAAGATACAACCGAGGTGCAAACTGACCAAGCAGACGAGACCATTGAAGAAAACGTAGAAACGTCGCATCCCCTCTCAGGCAACGTTATGATATTTGGTTCAGCACATGAAAAACTAGTTGGAGACGAAGGGCTCCTGGCCAGTGATGAATTAAAAACCACTGAATCACTGCAGCAAGATCAAGCTAACGAAATTATTTCTTCTCCGGAAGAAAACGGAACAGAATCACGTCCCCTTTCGGGAAATGTAATGATTTTTGGTTCCGCTCGTGAGCAATCTCTGATCGACGACGATTTTGTAGAAACCCAAGAAACAACCATAATCAACGAAGCTCAAAAATCCGGAACAATGGTCGAAGATGAAACAGAAAATACAAAAGAAACTCATTCTCTGTCTGGAAATGTAATGATCTTTGGTTCCGCTCGTGAACAATCTCTGATCGACGAATCCAACACAGAAGAAAACCAAACACCAATCTTGGCAGACGCAAACGAACAAGCAGATGAAACAGATGAAAAACATCGTCCTCTTTCTGGGAACGTAATGATTTTCGGAGCTGCACGCGACCAAACTGCAGATGATGAGCAAATTACACTCGAAAATGAGCAGAAAAAGGACTCGGACGAGATACAACTTGATGAAGCAAACGAAAAAGCTGAAGAGGAGAGCAAAGAGACACGGGCTCTTTCAGGAAACGTGATGATTTTCGGTGCTTCCCGAGAAAAATATTTAGAAGAAATGGACCAAATAGAACCAACGACTGAGGTGGAAGAACAACCAAATGAGATAGCTGCCATGGGACAAGAAACCGAAGAATCGTGTCGTCCACTTTCAGGAAACGTAATGACTTTTGGTGCTCCAAGTGAAACTTTTTCAGATGAAGTCTTTTTTGATTCTGATCAGCTAGAAGAAAAAATGACACAACAAGAACAACAAATTGAAACCAAAATCGTCGAAGACGTCAAATCAACAATTGTTACAAATATTGATGAAGGAAATCTCACAACACTTTGTGCACCAAGTGAAATACCAATTGAAGATCAACAAATGTCTTCTAATGATCTTGATGAAAAACAGCCCAACTTTGAACAAGCATTGTCCGTTTCACAAGAATCTGAATTCGATGAAGCTAAATGTACGCAAGAATCGATCTTGCAAGATATATCTGGTGAAAAAACGAACGAAATGGTGATGCCAACCACAGAACCATCTTCATCAATAATTGAGGTTGCTGAAGAAGATAAAACGGAAGATCAGAAGACCACTTTTTGCGAAACCCTCGAAGAACAACAAATGAGCGAAACAGCAGCTCCAACGACAGAGAACGAGACGATCACCAAGTCAACCATGGAACCTGTCCCAACAGTACTTGAAGATGTAAAACAACATGAGCCAGATAACGATCAGAGCCCAACTTCAAGCGAGCTGAATGAAGAAAAATACGACGGAAAATCTGACAATGCTGAATTGAAAATCCAAGAGGAAAAATCGAATTCTTTGGAAGCTACTACAACGACAACGCTTGTTTTAGAAAATATTGAAGAGATAACAGCCCCCACCTTAGAAAATATCAAAGAAAATACTGAACAATCAATGGTCCTTACCCCAAAAAACGAAGAATCTAAAGATTCTGCCTTACAAGAAATTTCGAAAAAAGAAGATACACATGTTGAGGATACGGAATCAACAACGTCAACAGACAAAATCAAAGATGAAGCTCAAAATAAGGAAACAGAAACTTCCGTTGAAGATTTATCGACCAACAAAGAAACTAGTTCAATCTCCGAGGAAAATGTCATCAAAACTGAAGTCATTGAAGAAAAACTTGAAAAGGTTCAAGAAAAAGTGGTACCAATGGACGAAGACACAAAACAACCAACCAGTTCAAAAAATGACTCTGAAACGGAAAAAACTGAAGGAAAAATGAAAACTGAATCTGAACCGATTCGAGATAATGAAATTCCTTCTAAAGAAGTTGCATCAGAACAAGACAGTTCAAGCAAAGCTGAAAAAAAAAACCAAAATTTGAACGATTTGAAACCGTCTGAACAACTGGACGAAGAAAAATTAGAAAAATCATCGGAACAAACCACCGAAAAAAGTTCTGAAGATAACGAAGAAATTAAAGAAGTACAACAATCGCACGTAGAAGAGAAAACCTCAAAACTAAAAGCTCAGGAACCTCTAATTGAAGAACTAACACCAGAAAAGTCATCGCTCAATAAAGAAATCAATCAAAACGAACCAGAAAAAACTCTCCAAGAAAGACAACCAGACGAGAAACAAATCGAAAAATCACTCAAAACCGAGGATGATCTTTCAACAATGGAAATTTCGAAAAAAAACCTAGAGAAAGAAATTGAGCATAAACCTGAAGAAATCGCACTTGAAAAAGAAAAAATACGTACGGACTCTACAAAATCTGATGAAACTAAGCATGACATGGAAGATACCTCGATTAAAAAAGAAATCGATAATGAAAAAATCACTGAAAAGTTGGAAATTACAACCGAAAAAGATGAAAAACTGATTTCAAAAATAACAGAAACAAATGAAAAATCAGAAGAAAAAGAAGCAACAAATTTGGAAAAGACCTTGGAACCAGAAATAAAAGAATCACAAGATTCAAAAATTCAATCTGAACCAAAAGATGAAGATATCAAATCAGACGAATCACAAGAAAAACAAGAAGAAAGAATTACAACTGAGAACGAATCGTTAAAATCTTTGATAGAAAAAGATTCAAACGTCGAAGAATCACAAGAACTAATAAAAAAAGTAAAAGAGAAATCCCCTGAAAAACCAAAATCAAAAAGAAGCTCCCCTGAAAAAAAATCCGAAATTGATACAGAGAAAAACCAACCTGGAAGTCCAAAAATAAAACTATCGAAGGACAAAAAGCTCGAAAAATCTGAATTGGGAGAAGAAAGTACAAAAAACGAGAAAACCACAGAAAAATCAGTCACTGAAGAACCAAAAAGGAAATCAAAAAGTCCTGAAAAGAAAAAATCTGAACCAATCGAAGACAAAATCACAACAGAAGATCAAAAAACGAACGAGGAACATGAAATCACGAAGGACGAAAAATCTAAAAAATCAAAATGTGATGAAACTCCTCAAGAAGAAAAAGATGTCAAACCTGAGAAACAAATAGTTGAGGAAAAGAAGAAATCAAAAAGCCCTGAAAAGAAGCTGTCGCAAGAAGAGAAACCTGAAGAAATAACGGAAGTAAAGCAAAAAACACCGAGAAAAAAATCGTCAAAGGAACTCGACTCAGAAACCAAAGAAACGAAAAGTCTTGAAAAAAAATCCTCAAAAGATGATTCTAAGTCCGATTCGACCGATGAAAGTGAGCAAAAGCCGAAAAGTTCAGAGAAATCTTCGACAAGCGATTTACAAGCTGAAGAAAAAACGAAAACATGTGAGGAACCAAAGCAAACAAAAACAAAAAAAGCAACAAGTATTGAAAAAGAACCACCGAATGATGAAGTTGAATCTGAAGAAATCAACTCAGAAAAAACCTTAACAAATCAAAAAAAATCGGAGCAAAATCTTGCAGCAAAGGAAAAAGTTGTGGATGAAAAAACAAACGAGTCAAAAAACGTAGAAAACAAGGATGAAGAAATTCCAACAAAAAAACCATCCATCAAGAAGAAAAAATCATCGAAGGACTTGACAGCGGAGAAGGAAATGGAGAAAGAAGAAAGTACAAAAACAAAAAATTCAAAAACTCCCGTCGAGGAATCCTTAACAACTGAGGAGAAACAAGAAGAAACCACAATGAAAAAGAAAAGATCATCAAAAGATTTAACAGCAGAAAAGAAATCCGAAGAAACGGAGGTTGAAAATAAATCGAAAACTGATGAAAAAGTTGAACATGACACCGAAAAAAAAGAAATAAAACAGAAAAGCCGATCTAAAGACTCGACCTCCGTTGAAAAAGAAACTAAAGAAAGCGAAGATATGAAAACAAAAAAATTAAAAACCCCAGAACGAAAACCATCAAAGGACGAGGAAAAATCTAAAGAAAATGTAGATAATAAAGCAAAAAAACCCGATGATGTTAGTCTTGAAACAAGGAAATCAAAGAGCCCAGAAAAAAAATCACTTACCGATGAAGAAAAACTCGAGAAAAGCCTTTCGGGAAAAACATTGGATAAACAAAGATCATCCAATGATCTAACTAAAAAGGAAACTAAAGAAAATGAAGATAAAACAAGAAAATCAAAGAGTCCAGAAAAGAAATCATTAACCGATGAAGAGAAACTAGAAGCAAGTCTTGCGAAAAAAAGACAAAAGAAAAAGCTATCCAAGGATGAGACAGCTGAAAAGGAAGGTAAAGAAGATGAGAATACAAAATCAAAGAAATCCAAAAGTCCAGAAAAAGAAAACCTGGAGAAGAAATCTCAGGATAAGAAAAGACCATCTAAAGACCTCACAAAGGAAAAAGAAATTAAAACGGATGAAGGCACAAAGATAAGGAAATCAAAAAGTCCAGAAAAAGAAAACCTGGAGAAGAAATCTCAGGATAAGAAAAGACCATCTAAAGACCTCACAAAGGAAAAAGAAATTAAAACGGATGAAGACACAAAGATAAGGAAATCAAAAAGTCCAGAAAAAGAAAACCTGGAGAAGAAATCTCAGGATAAGAAAAGACCATCTAAAGACCTCACAAAGGAAAAAGAAATTAAAACGGATGAAGACACAAAGATAAGGAAATCAAAAAGTCCAGAAAAAGAAAAACTCGAGAAGAAATCTCAAGATGAAAAAAGACCATCTAAAAACATGACAGCTGATAAAGAAGAAAAATCACCAGAAAACCTTGAAACTGAAACTGATACTACGGTCAAAGAAACGAAAAAATCGGAAAGTTCATCTGAAATTATTACCCAACCTAACGAACAAAAAACTGATATCAAACCGAAGAAATTGAAAAATGACAATGAGGAAATCTTCGAAGAAGAAAAACCTCAATTTGAGCCAGTTAAGCAAGAATCGGAGGAAAATGCGAATGATGTAACAACAAACCGCAAAAACTTCAACAATATAGAAAAACCAGAACAGAGTATAGACACCTCAAAAAAACCAAATGAAGAAAAAGTGTCGTCTGAAGAACCTACCTCTAAAGAAAAACCAAAAGAACAAAAAATTGGTGAAAAATTACTCTCAGAAGAACCAGAAAATGATATTGCTAAACTTCAACGCATCGATAAATCTGATGTACCGCTTGATGGAAAAACTCAAGAAACTCTTAAACAAGAAGATGGTCAAAGAAAAAAAGAAAGTTTAGAACCTACAGAGGAAACAAAAACAGTCGGTGAATCCAGTGAAAAACCTAAAGACGCTCAAGAAAAACTGCAGAAAAAAGTAAAAAAATCTGAAAGCCCTAAAAGGAAAAAATCACCACTGTCGGAGAAACCAGCTCAGGTTCCCGAAGAAGAAAAACCTGCAACAGGTGTAACTGTAGAAAACGTATCTGTTTTCCAGGAGGAACAATCTTCAGAAACAATAACTACAGACGAACTGAAATTACAAACCAAGGAAGATGAAAATTCGCACACATTTAATAACGAAGAGATTTTTGAAAAATCCACCATTCAAAAACAAAAACCTGAGTCTAAACCTGAAGAACCAAAAGCTTCTAATGAGAAACTACCAGAAAAAAAGAAAAAATCTATTAAAAGAAAATCAATATCGAAAACAAAATCACCCGAAGAAGTGGTAACTACTGAAAAACCAAAATTAGAAACTGCAGAAGATGAAAATTCACAAAAAATTAATAAGGAAGCGACTCCTGAAAAATCCATCGACCAAGAACAGAAATCTAAATCTCAACCAGAAGAACTGACAGCTTCATCTAAGGAAACACCTGATGATAAATCACCCGAAGAAAAGAAAAAATCAATCAAAAGAAAATCAATATCGAAAACAAAATCACCTGAAGAAGAGGTAACCAGAGAAGATGAAAATTTACAAACACTTAATAAAGAACAGCCTTCTGACAAATCCATCGACCAAGAACAAAAATCGAAATCTCAACCAGAAGAACCGACAGCTTCATCTAAGGAATCACCTGATGATAGATCAGCCGAAGAAAAGAAAAAATCAATCAAAAGAAAATCAATATCGAAAACAAAATCACCTGAAGAAGCGGTAATTACTGAAAGATCAAAATTAGAAACCGCAAAAGACGAAAATTCGCAAAAGATTAATAAGGAAGCGACTTCTGAAAAATTCATCGACCAAGAACAGAAATCTGAATCTCAATCAGAAAAACCGACAGCTTCATGTAAGGAATCACTTGATGATAAATCACCCGAAGAAAAGAAAAAATCAATCAAAAGAAAATCAATATTGAAAACGAAATCACCTGAAAAAGCGATAACCACCGAAGAACCAAAATTAGAGGATAAAAATTCACAAAGTATTAATAAAGAGGAGACTTCTGAAAAACCCATCGACCAAGAACAAAAATCAAAACCCCCACCAGAAGAATCAAAAACTCCTAAGGAATCATCAGATGACAAAGCACCGGAAAAAAAGAAAAAATCAATCAAAAGAAAATCAATATCGAAAACGAAATCACCCGAAGAAGCACCAGATATTCCAGATAAATCAGAATTCGTCGAATCTACCAAAACAATAAAATCAATAGAATCAGAAAAGGAAAAATCTACGCCTGAAGAAGTGAATCAGGTCGAATTGACAGAAAAACCAAACATCACATCCCCAGAGGGCAATTCCTGCACAGAACAATTAAAAAATTTACAACCACAAAAAGTTCCCTCTATCCAAGAAACCCCCAAAAGGAGAAAATCAACTAAAGATGAAAAAACAGCAATTAAACAAAAATCATCATCAGAAATCAATGATCTTGATTATCCTCAAAAACGAAAACCTTCCAAAGATAAAATCGCAACTGAATCGTTACAAATGGACCAATCCAAATCAGACAGTGATCTGCACACCATAGACCATCCCAAATCATCTCCAGGATTAACCAGCTCCAAAAAATTACCCACTCCAATGATTACAAAACATTCACTGGATGAATTTGCCAAAAAGAAAACAAGAAGGGAAAAATCACCTGAAAAAGTACACATCACGTCTACGCTTTCAGCAGACAGTTACAGGCCACGAATATCCAACAGATCACGTACTCCAGAAGTGACTTACACCCCACCAGATCATGTAGGTCACTCTGCATACTCCGCTGTAACACCTTACATCAACGGTTCAAATCCCTTAATGGATTCGATCAACGTACATCGTAGAACTTACAGAAACCACAGTACTTCTCCTTCCAGGGAATCATCAATCGCCAGACAAAACTACATCGATTTGATTCACAACGATAGTGCAATACCGCACAAAAAACACAACTTAATATTAGATAAATACCCTAAAATGAGCACCCATGACAAAATCATGCAGAAGAAAGAGTACTTTTATACTCCTCTGCAATTCGACATCGATCATCACCTTACAGACAACAGATTCCCAAAAATTAACTCGCATACATTCCATTCACTTGAGCACACAAATCAATATCTAGAGCCAGATGTTCATCTACAAACCTCAACACATGATCATCAGTCGAGAAAAATCGAAGGTTTCCACGACCACTCAGGACCATTACCTCAGTTCCATACCTCCAGGTATGACTCACATCATCGACCAAGAAAAACCAACTTCCGTGATGACCTTAGTTCAAAATACTTGGACGATTATTGGCATACAGATCATTCCGGCTTTGGATACGATGCATCGGTTTATCGTCCTCTTAAAGTAAGTCAAACTCGAATAATTTATTCGCATGAAAATATCGCCAATATTCTTCAAGAAACCTCTAATTACAGAAATTCGAAGATTCTCGCAGAAAAGAGCTGATGCGACACTGCGATTGGAATCATCGAACTGGAATACCATACAGCTTCTGGTTTGTCTTCGACGCATATGAGATTTCAATTTCCATTTATTTCGCTTCCACTCTCATCAACATATTTTATTTTCAACAGTTCATCAAGAGAAATCGAAAACATACTCAATCGACGTTTACATGACCGAAACCCTCGAAGCCATATCTACTTCCTTGATATCATTCCAATGCATGGACCCATTATACACCAAGGTATTACTCAATTTTGCAGATTCCAGTCCGATGAAAAATGCAACTAATTATTCATCACTTTGTTTCAGATAAACATCAACTACTCGGCGATTCGCGGTTCACCGGATGGGACATTCTACCAACTTTCAAGCGTCTATGTGCCGATAGCATGGTACCAGTTGGAGCTACTTTGGCTCTCCATGCAGAAGTCGATGGTACCCTACTCTCGCGCTGGAAATCCTTCCATATACACGTATTACATTCCTATTTCACCCCAGGTACTCCAAAACCAGACGTAGAATGGCTAAGAGAAGATCAATCTTTACCAACGAATTTGAACAGATACAGATTCATCGAAGATTTCGGCCTTCATACGCTCCTCATAAGCGACATATCTTACAACGAAGCCGGAAAATATAGTTGTAAAGCGTACAATAAATACGGAGTAGCTAATGTTACCACCGATGTGTTTGTTATTAGGACAACGGGTATAAGGGGTGGAAAACCACCGATGTTTATATCCAGACCGGAGACCATAATATCGGTAAATACAGGCTCCGATGTATCAGTTTCATTCCGTTTATCGGGAGATCCTCGACCAAAAGGTAAATTTGAACTTGAGGGGCGCATTTATTCAAAGACTTGAGACACCATTTATCGTAACCCCAAAGAGATTCTTCGCTCACATCAACGAATCTCTCAACCTCTCACCAATACTAACTACTCTTGTATTTCTTCAGTAATTTGGATGAAAGGACTAATGGACATAACCGAAACATACAGAACTATGAAAGAGACAATCAACGACTACACGCGTTTGATCTTGAAACGAGCCCAATTAACAGACTCCGGTACTTATTTCATAATAGCCAAAAACGAACACGGCACAGACAGAGCATTCTTCACATTACGAGTAAGCCATATCTCCATCTCGCTTCTACTCTTAAAAGCACACCAATGAGCTTCCTCTGGCTCGCAGGTGAATCAACGCTCCAGATCATTAACACCGGTACCCACGTACAAGCGAGATTTCACAGCTACCTTCGACACCAGCAGAACGCTGCAATATGGGCACAGTAAGTTACTAAAATTCGGATCAAACCGGTTACAAGAATATATGCGTTCGTTGAAAATTAGACTGATACATTCTCGCGCTTATTTTTTTTATCATGATTACCAATAAGCTTAAGATTTGTAAAACATATCTCAGGATGAACATAATTTTATTATCGTTTCGTAGGGAATAAGTATATAATTATTGTACGAGTATCGTTATTTAAATTCTTCTTGTTAATTAAAGTTACCAAATAAATTATTTCATTTGCTATACATCGCCGGCTACGTAGTTTATGCTTTTAATTATCATCTTAGATTAATTTGTGTGTCGGTTTGCGCCTGCGTTTTCCAAATAAATACCGAAGTTTAGTTGACGTAGATCATTAGAAAGTCAATTTTTGACGAGCTCATTATTTACCATCTAGATGAATGTTTCTAACATCGTAGTTGCATTTCCATTTAGTTTATTTCTTCGTTACAAAAAAAAAGCAAAAGAAATAAGTTTGAGAAGTTTTCTCTCGAAATGCTCAAAATACACAAATTTTTAATGCGAAAAAATTATCTCATAAAAAATATCGAATCGATTGAAAATTCCTCAAAACTGAAATATCATTTCTCCTGCAACACCTTTTTCACTCGACAACTCCACAAAGTACGTTTACACAAATCCTCTTCAAACACACACAAGACGAACCACACATCACAAATCCTCTTGGCCACACACAACCGCTCTTCACTCCGCACACCCGAAATTACCACCTAAACGCGACTCGTTAATAAACACCAGTGCAGAATCCATCAATAAAAGTAAATGGTCCGGGAGCGCCTACGTCATCTGCAAAACATCGGGGCGGGGTCAAAAACGGAATCTCAATCACAGGTTATTCTTAATATAAAATTATACACGTTTAAAAAGAATGTTAGCAACTTGTAAGGAACCAACATAATACAACAGAAAGTTATTTTCAGAACGGCGACGTACTGAAATATTACAAAAATTGGAGACCGTTGTCAATGTAGTAGTACTCGGGCGTTGGCGCGAGTTACAAAAATGTCTCGCAGTCTTTGATACGCTCGTAATACACGAATTATGTAAATAGTGCGAATTGAGTTGCGGGTATTTTTAATTTTTTTTCTGTTTTCGACTCCGGTTCCGTTTGTTTTCGCGCGATTATGAACGACGAAAATTATTTGCAGTCGGTGCGTAAAGTGTGGCAAACGCAGAATGGCATCACGTCCGATTTTCTTCATTATTTGGTCGATCATCAAGGTATTTTTGTAATTTATAATTCATGTAGAAGCCCGCCGAAGTCTTCGGTTTGATGAAATTTATCATAATTAGCAATATTTTGGAAAAAAAAATCCTTCAAATTATTCCAGCTTCATTAAATTTCATAAAATAGCTGAAAATCAATCACGAATCGACTAATAAATCTTCGCGTACAACAAAATCATCATTAATTTGGCCTCAAACATTCAACAGTCCTCGCTCATCCTCACTATTCACACATTCACAAACACATTAAATCAATTAATCAAACGCTACATCATACCTCTGCTTCTTCAACCCCCTAAACACTTTGTACCTCTTACAGAAACCCCCGGTCCCATCGCCAGCGAACCATACGTCTTGGACAGTGGTAAAAACTGGCTCACGCTCTCTTGGCCAAAACCCACCCACATCGGAGGAGCCCCCGTACTCGCGTACCGAGTCGAATGTTGGCAATCTGGCGAAGACGGAGGAGCCAAATGGACCGAGGTAAGTATGCAAAAGTCCCATCGAAACCCTCTTTCAACTCAACATCTTGCAGCTCGGTATCACCCCATCAAACACCTTCGACGCTTTCAATTTAGAAACCGGCAAAAAGTACAACTTCAGGGTAACACCGAGAAACCAATACGGATGGGGAGAATCTGTGGTAACATCGAGTCCCATACTTGTCGAAGATTTCATCACCTTTCCCGAATTCGAGAAAGGTCTTCCAGGTCAACTCAAAGTCTTAGTGGACTCGTCGGTTACGCTGGAATGCAAAGTAACGCGATAATACTCATTCTCGCTCCATAAATCTCCTCTTACCGATACCCTGATTCCTTTAGGTTAAAAATGAAACTGGTACAGAGGTGGAATGGCATCTAGATGGCGTTTTAGTCGAACAAAACGACCATCGTAAGATGATCTTTGAAAACGGACGATGCATTTTACAACTCGACAACGTTCAACAAAGCGATTCCGGCAGATACGTGTGCGAGGCTTTCAACAAATACGGACGAGTTTGCACGTTTGTACGATTAATGGTCGTCAAAGATCCTAAAATCGTAGCAACGCATAATCGACTAAACAGGTAAGTTCCTTCGGTATATTCCAAAACTCCTGGAGACGTTCCAGTATATGCTACTCGCACAACACACAAGCCACTGCGCTCATCCACCGACGCAACCAAAGGATAACCGCTGAATCATCGTGATATTTCAGAATAAAAGAAGGCTGCGACGGTAAGATCGATTTGACTCCGCAATTTACGATGAGATTACGTAACCGCCGAGTCGAAATGACATATCCAGTACGACTGACTTGTCAAGTGATCGGATACCCGAAACCGGAGGTGTCTTGGTCTAAAGATGGACAAAGTTTACACGAAGATCGTAAGTTCATAGATACCAAGTGATTCGAATATGCTTTCTGGTTCCTACGAGGGGGAAAGTATGCAGCTATAGGTGCATTTACGATGCACTGGTAGTAGATCCACAACGATTGCAGGAGTACCAAGAGTTACAGCGACTGGAAATCATTTCCAGGGATGATAATTCAAAACTAATTCATTTTTTTGATCCTGAAACCCGATGATTCTGCAATTGTCACATCACCATGTGATTTTAGTTGCCTTGGAAGTGATTCAAAGGATGATAAGAGATGTAGTGGCTGCAGACTCATCACGGCTGCAGGGGTAACAACAGATCAAGCCACTGGAAAGCATTTATTACCCTCGATAGCTTCTTTTTTTGCCCCTGGCACGAGATAAACCGATATTCTTCAAGTTCGGACCAGATAGTCTATTAATCACCTCATATAAAAAACGTCTTTTCCTAGAACACTACTCAATCTACGAAGAAACCGATGGCTTCCACTCATTGGAGATCTGCCGCTCGACGCCCGGGCACAGCGGCACATACACCATCACAGCATCAAATAGCAGCGGCGCCGTCTCGTGCAAATGCGACTTACTCGTCGACAAAGGAATACGCACCTACATCGAGCCCAGATTCATCGAGAAATTGGACATGGTATACACCACCGTCGAAGACTCGCAGCTCCGTATTAAAGCCTCAGTACAAGCCTACCCCACCGTCGGAATAACCTGGTACACGAAAAGATTTCCATCTCGTTAACCTCGCCATCGTTACAATTTTCACGTCCTTCGACAGGCAAAAGAACGGCATTCGTCTACGACCGAGTCGCCGGATAATCATGACGTTGGATCACGACGGCAGAACCGAACTAACCATCGCCAACGTTAAACCCCAGGATTCCGGTATTTACACATGTACCGCAACCAACGCCGTAGGAAGCGCCGAAACCAACACCCGAATCGAGGTATACTCCAAACAAAGCGAACCCTCAGAACCGAAAGGCAAAATAGCCGAAGATCTGTAAGTACTACCGTCTCCTCACGCCTGTATCGTTCCATTACACCACGAGCTTTCTCTTTTACTCTCAGATACTCCAAAGAACCTAAATTCCTCACTAAGCCTCGTTCCTGCAAAGCTCGAGAAGGTGATCATGTCATAATCGAATGCGAAATCATCGGCGATCCGAAACCTCACGTTAACTGGCTACGAGATCGATTAAAAGTAAGTTAATTGAAAAAGTTCGCCTTATGTCGACCATATCAGCTGAATAAAATCGCTCACCGGTCTCACGACACACCTATTTGATTTTAATACTTTAACACGATTTCCAACGTTGATATCTATTTACCATTTACAAAACCCTACTACAGCGTTCGTCCGAGCACACGAATAGCTGCTTGGCGCCACTTGTTCAGACCAACTTTGCCATTTACGACTAAAAAACGTGCGCGATAAAAAATGGTCATTAATCTTTTACACTATTCGAAACCTCGAAGGCTTTACGAATTGAGCGAATAAAGATTATTAAATCGTCTACCTGTACCTAAACCTTTGGGTAAACCCTGCGACCAACTCCAGCGACGACACGTTATTAAAACAATTACCCGAATAATTTCTCTGATTACGCGACAAGTGAAATTTCTACCATTTCCATGAAAAATACCTTCGTTGATATTCCGCTCGCGTTCGATTTGACTAATTGATAAAAACCTCGTGATCGCTTTATCCGGCATCTTCGACACTACGACACGTTACAACACATCCAACCCGAAATACAGACACGCCGAAAATACCAATCGAATTTCAATACATATGTCGTGATAAAAAATTAGGATATTAAACTCGACGCGACCTCTTCCTGGAAGGATATGAATGGTGCGATAAACCGTACATCATTTCATTCCAATAGAAGATATACGACTTAACAACGCACATATCTAAACAGATTATCATTTCATATTTCGAGACTTGTACCTCTTTGCAAACAGAAAAAATAACAAAAACAGTGAACCAGACGTTGAGATGCGTTGGATATTTGCCAAGCCACCAAATCGACGTTATAAATCGATTAATACCGCAGGAATTCACTAGAAGAATTTCTACTTTCCCAGCGTCAAATATTTGACGAAAGGTTCGATGATAATATTCATTTGGTAGTTCGACAGAAAAATATAATAATGAAAATTTTTTTCAAATTTAGAAAAAAGTACCACAAGTTCTTGCAATTTTAGAAACAAGAGCTTTCAATTACACGAGATGGTTGAATCAAGCACGTGATTTTATTGAGATTTTTGAAATGGAAAACATGTCGTTAAAATGCTCACAATTGTTTAATATTTGCTTAAAATCGCATAAAAACTGTCAAAATGTTTTTAAATTGGTTCAGAATCCATCAAAACATGTTTGAAATCGCTTAAAATTACGAAAAAATTGGCAAACTGATGTTAGAATCATTCAAAGTTGTTCTTAATTTGATCAAAATTGCAAAAAAATAGTAAAAAAACGATTTAAGTGATGAAAAATTTGATTAAAAGTGCAAAAAACTAACAAAATGTTGTAAAAATAGTTTAGAACTGATCAAAATTTGTTTAAAATTGCTTAAATCTAAGTAAAAATATCAAAGTAGCTAAAAATCGATGAAAATTTGTTGAAAATTGCTATAAAATGCAGAAAACTGTCAAAATGTTGCTAAAATTGTTAAAAGTTGTTGAATTTCAAAAATCGTCTAAAAAAATTAATTAAAATTTCTTTAAAATTGCTTGAAAATATAGAAAACTGTTAAAATGTGGTCAAAATTGTTTAAAATTGTTCGATATTCGCTCAAAATTACATAAAAACTGTCAGAATGTTGTTAAAATTGTTTGATATTCGCTAAAAAGAACTTGAAACTGCACAACTTTAACATTATTTTGACAGTTTTTACACTATTTTGATCATATATTGAACAATTTTAAATAATTTCAACAGTTTTCTTCATTTCTAAGCAACTTTAAATAAATTTTAATCAGTTTTTAACCATTTTAACGACATTTTGACAGTTTTTACGCAATTTTGAGCGAATATCGAACAATTTTAAACAATTTTGACCACATTCAAACAATTCTCTGTAATTTTAAACTATTTTAATGAAATTCTAATCAATTTTTAAACATTTTGATAACATTTTGACAGTTTTTAGGCGATTTTTAAAATATATTCAACAACTTTAAACAATTTTAGCAACATTTTGACAGTTTTAGGCATTTTTATAACAATTTTCAACAATTTTTCATAAATTTTCAACTATTTTAATAATATTTCAACATTTTTTGTGCAGCTTTGAGAAAATATCGAACAACTTTGAACAATTTTAACATTTTGAAAAATTTGTGCATTTTTAAGTAAATTGAATCAAATTTAGATCAGTTTCAAGATATTTTACAGACATTTCAACACTTTTTATGCAACTTTATGGGAATATCGAACCACTTAGAACTAGTTTAACAGCATTTAGAAAATTTTCGTAATTTTAAGCAATTTTCAACAATTTTTTTTTCAATTTTGAACTATTATTTCAACATTATGACAATTTTTTAGGAAAAAGATCCGTTTGAAGATTTATCAGCAATTTTACAGGAATAATTGAATTTTGTGCGCTAAACGAATGAAATGTTATCTCAATTCACGAGAAATTAAAAAAACCACGGCTATTTTATTCCTTATTAAAATCACCCATTTACTGGTATTTTAGGAATCTAAAGCACACCTCCAAATTTAATAAACCAACTTGGTCAGATTACGTCATCCACTGGATTTTGTTCAATATAGATTGATGATCTGAAGCATGAAATTAAATATTACCTTTTTTAAATCTACGCTGAATCATCATAATTCCTCCTCCGGTTGGGCATTTCGATCAGCAGTTTACAATAATATTTCTGAGATCTGGAATAAAAATCACCCCATCGATAAATATTTCATTCAATTCCCTCCAAAAGAAAAAACTACTTATTTTCTAAAAAACAAAAAAAAAACGCAGATGCTCAAAGAGAAAACATATAAGGAAAAATATTGGGGGGGGGGATGGAAAACAACCATTAAGAAACTATCATCGGAAAACACAATAACAACGAAAAAAATACTTCCGTCGAAAATGAATCCCACATAAAAATACCATCTCGACACAAAGATCCACAACCATCTCGACAGTTTGCTTATCCCATTCCCCTCAATTTCCACATCAAAACGGAAAATTTATCTACAGAGGCCGAAGGCATTGAAATAGTTTCAGACGCGTTATTTGTTTACATGCATCGCGATTCCTAAAGAGGAAAAGTTGCGTATTCGAGGAATCGAACGTGGACGCTAATTATGCTCTTGTTTTTATTATTATTTACCATTTTATCGAATGATTTGTTTCCTTGGTTATTCGCACGTACTACGTATCGTGAATACTTATTCTATCTCAATTTTTCCATTATTCTCACTCGTTCGTTACCTTATAAAATGGTAAAGGCGTCTTCGCGTCATAAACATCGTGTTTTCCCTTTATTTTCCGTCATTAGGTAAATAAAACGCGATAAACCGAAAAATATCCCTACACCTTCCAAACCCACCTTGATCGTTTATCTCTCATATACCTGAATTTATACCTACGATATGACGAAGAATGTGAAAAATCTTATCTCAGGTAAACTGAAACCCGATACCGTTGCTGGCCAACAATAATTTCCTTTTTTGCTCATCTTTAAAGATATATTGGTACTTGCGTTTATTGTACGCGACACAACCATCGTTTCACAAAGTATTTCGAATTTCGTTACCATTTATGGCAGAACTGAACCAGAAGTGGATAATTGTATAATGGGTGGGAAGTGTAACGCCAAACGCGTAAATTGTAAATTGATACTAATTTGCGATGTAACGTACACGTTTCTTCTTTTTTTTTCGGAGGCTGCGGTGCGGATACTAGATCCCATCGAGATGTGTGGTATTACGACGAAATTATCGAATTAACCGTGTACAATTGAAATAGTCGCTTTGGAAGGAATATTCCAATTCGGTGCAGTGGTTCGTAGAATCGTGGGATGAAGGGCGAAGCGTATTGTGAAATAGGAGATATCCACGGAAGAGGCATTGTTTTGGGCGGATTATAATTCGAGTTGAGATATTGTACGAAGAAGTAGCTGGGAGAAATATTTTATTGGCTTTTCATCGATGATAACGGTATGGCGGAGTTTTCGGGGGCTAAACAGAGGTTTCGATTTTTTCCACGCTTCATAAACGTAAAATCCTCGTTCCTCGGGATACCACATAGTTGCTTCTGCAACCAGCTCGCATTAATTCGAAAGCAATCACTTCAAATGATAATTCCTTCAGCACGCTTAAAATCCATTACATTCGCATTACGTCACTTCGCAGTTCGCACCGAGTACTCGTTCAATTTATCAATTACGTAAATTCCAGTGGCGCTAGAATCGCTTAACTTATAATTATCGTAAATCCTGCCTCGGTGTAGCTGAACTGAAACTGGTTTAAAGCTCTTTCGTTTATCACCACCATCACCTAAACCAACAATGGCGAGTTTCTTCAAACAATTCCTTCTAAAAAAGAAAAAAATACCCATTATCGTCCTTACACCAAAACCATTGTAATTCGAGTTTCAACTGCAAACAATGAATTACATCATGTTGATCGAAAAATCACGAATTAAATTTATTTCAATGGATTCAAATTTATAAACAAATTTCATTCGGGTTGCAATATGCGTAAATGCGACGCACGAGAATTAATCGAAACGCCTCGAGGCTGTAGATATCGTTTACCATAATTTCCTCTGCGCCTTGTATCGAATGATTTTATTCGTTAATTATTTAAATACCCGTAATTTAACGAAATCGAATTACCGAGACGAGAAAAATCGCTTAAATTGAACCTTAATAAATTACAATCACGTAATGTAACGGATAAAAATAACGTTTCCTAATTACTCGTTTATTTATGTACCTCCCATTAACACGAAACTTCTCTAAATTAAATAAAAAATTTCAATTCCACCCACAAACCTTCTCAAAACCTTCTTATTTTATTTTCAAATTTTACCACCGATTCCACATACAGAAAAATTTAGCTAAACTTGTCACATTCGATTACCGTGCAACACTGCTAGACGTTTTTACAAGCAACAACAAGTTACTCTCAACAGTTTCCCATCAACGTCAAACCACCGCGAATCCTAAACAGTCGGCTCGAGAACGCACGTGTTTTAGGTAGTCTTTACCATTTCGTATAGACCAATTAGGCACAAGTGTTCGGTGAAAATTTTTTCGCGTTTTTTCACGAATTTTTCATCGAAATAGTTTCGAACTACGTTGTGTCGTTTTCGAATTTACGATATTTTTTCCTCTCACGAAGTATTCGCGTTTTCTTTTCGAGTTTGTGCGAAACTGAAACAGAAATTGAGAAATGTTCGGGTGTCGCGTGTGCATACGTAATTTTTTATTGCGGTGAATTTTAACGTGATTTTTTTTTTATTTGAAGATAATCTACGTTGCGTTTTTTTCTTTGGTGAATATTAGTTTGGGATATTTATATGCATAATTTGACTCGCAAGCGAATTCACCTACGAAGGAGAACCATACTCCCGAGGAATTAAGATTATGTAAGAATATTTTACAATTTCATTATCGCGTTTTGCGAACTATTTCCGAGAATTTGAAGTTGAAATTAATACGAAGGATAATTTTCAATTTACATAAATTTCAATTCGAAATATTCAAGAAAAAAAACTCGGTGTATTAGGAATAAATAAAAGAGAACTGGTGAAATATCCCCCTCGATTGCAAATCGCCTCATCGCTTGTTTTAAATATTTTAAAAATGTACACAATAGAATATTCCTCGTTCGAGGAGAAATTCGAAAAAAATTCGCATTTAAAGTTCACCAACCCGATAACTTCACCCACACGTATCAAATTCGCGTAAATTCTCCTACGATTTTCTCTACGCGATAAACGCGGAATATTTTTGACCTACGTCGAGTATTCCTTTTTGGTGAAATTTATTCGGCCTTGAAAACAACAATAACACGCTAATACGTTACTCGAAGACGAGAGAAAAATACCAAAATTAACTACTTCGTAATTTAACCAATACCACGACTTTGAAGTTTCAAAAAAATTTTCATAAATTTAAGAAAAAAATCACAAAAAGGGGAAAAAACCAGAAAAAACAAGAATATAAATTTCCAACCGAGCTGCAACATTGTACGATGTGAATATCCGTATCAACAAGGTCAATTCACCACAAGTGCAAGTGCATACATTGTTCACCGATTATAAAACCGTCTACGAAGAAGAAAAGAAACCTGTTAAGGAAATATTTCGGGTAGAAAGTAACGCATTACGTTGGTATAAAATGCATAATCGAGATAGAAGACGAGATAACGTGAAAGAAATATAATACGACGACACGACGAGGTGAATTAATACAAAAGTGGTCGTATTAGTATTTTTTCATTTTAGGGATTGAAATAAAATCGAAATGGTCACACAAAATTCAAGATGTTTATAGGAGGAAAACACTTGAAAATTAACGTTTAATTTATAACAATAAATGAGAAATTTCTTTTAATTTTAAAATTATTCTGAAAAACTACTCTACGTAGTGATAATGTGATGAATGAATCATCATGACATAATTAAAGATTATTTCACAAACACGAGAAAACCATCAACTCGATATTAAAATCAGAACAAGTATGAAGATAGGTAGACGATGATAAGTTCAATCATGTAACAAGAATTCATCTATCTGTAATATGTTTATCATGCTCTATCACGCCTCATCAGTTGGTCCAATTCAAGAAATTTTCACCAGTCCTCCGAAAAATTATCCAGAATAAAAAATAAGAGAGCAATAATTTTGCTTTTATCGACTCACATTACAAAAATACCCTTTGACTCTCAGCTTGTCACAAGTGTTTAAAAAAAAGTGATAATTTTGAACCGTGTTCTTGATGAAATCTACTCGAAACACTTTTCGAGTTCTTTTTCCTCCGATATACCTTATTTCAATCGTTTGCTTAATTTCTGAGGAAAAAGTTCAACAGACTTTCGCTGTTACTACGAAAGAATCGCGAACTTAGCGGAATTAGTTTCTCAAAGCTTTCACGACAGTATTTGAGTCACCTTTCTTGGAAAAAAATTTAATTTCAACTATTTGCAAAAAAATTTCTGCTTCGATTGATTCCATTCAATTAAAGGCCCACGACGCCGGGCGTCGTCGTCGTTAAATAAAAGATTTTTATAATAAATTATTTACATCACAAAACGCTTGTAATTCAATTCTTTTCATGAGCAAATTTTTCGTTCGGTAGATTTTCTATTTTTACTCGTCTAAAAAAAAGAAATTACGAGTTTGCGAAGAGAGGACTCAATTTTTTTTCCAACATTGAATATCTGATTTGAATCAATTATTATATAAAAAAATCAAGGACAAAATCGATAAAGTGATTAATTGATTTTACAAACGTCAAAAGAAATGAGTTCACTCGATTCAAAAATAAAAAGCATGTATATCAAACAAAATAACCTCGAGTATCCTTCAACACCTTTGTTTTCCGAAAAAGTAGCCAAAATCGTTACAAATAACTTCACTTTGAAATATTTTTCTATTCGACCCTTTCCCTTGACACAAATGCCCGATTTTTATTCACAAATCAATCAGAAAAATGGTTTAGTTTAAAATTGAAAGTCACTAAATCCTTTGTCAAATTAATTCAATAAAATTCGTGCCAATTTTTTGGGTGTTTGAGCGATGTAACTTGCCAAAGAGAAAAACAATTTACATAAATTTTCGATAAAATCGGCTCTTAATATAATTTTCATAAATCAATTCGATAAAAAACATTGATTACTCGTGCATCAAGTTACAAAATTATAAAATATATTAAAATTCTCCACAGTAAATTTTTATGAAAATTTCAAATTACCAAGAAACTAACAAAATGTCTTATTCATCCAACAAAATGGAAGTTGCATTAGCCCCCCCCCCTCCTCCCAAAGAAAGAGATGAGATAAAGATTAGATAATTGCATCATAAATAAATCTACAATAACTTGGAAGGTGGTACATCGTGCCATTCACTCCACTATGCAGGGCTTAAATTGAGAAGTTTACTGGTAATTTTCCAGAAATTTGTTGGTAATTTTCCAGAAATTTAATGGTAATTTTTCAGAAATTTACTGGTAATTATCCAGAAATTTACTGGTAATTTTCCAGAAATTTACAGGTAATTTTCCATTGAATAACACTGAACACTAATTTTCATTTTTGAAACGACCCTTTTCCCTTTAGCGTTGAAAGATCAAAAATTTTCACAATGCCGCAAACTATACTTCCACCGAGAACAACTGCTAACTTGGAGGTCCCAAATGAATAAGCTCAACATCACTCGAGGTGTTCGGCTCGGATTCGAGCAGGAGTTGGATTTTTGGAAAGAGCATGTCAAAAAAAAACCAAAACCAAAATTTTAGCTGCCCAAGTTAACTGAAAAATTCGCCGAAAGTCAAAAGCTAACTTGGGCAGCTAGAATTGCTCTTTCCAAAAATCCAACTCCCATTTGAGTCCGAATCGGACACCTCAGAGGTTCCCTTGTAAGACTTAAAAGAATTTTATACGATGAATCAGCGACACTGACTTACTTCAACTTCACACAAACGAGAATCTCATTCTTCTGACATAATTCCAATTCAGATACAGAGTTCGTGACGTACAGAAAAATGTAAAAATTGAGATCTACGCTTTGTTAAATTTCTTTAGAGATTCTTCACTTCTCTTGAAATAAAATTACAATTTGAAAAAATATATTGAATTTCCAAAATAACCGCCTTACGTCATCTTCACTCCTCACAAAACAAACAAAACGCCAGCGAAAATAAAAGTCAACGTACTCTTATCTCTGTAAATATTTTCTCTCCATTTCGATATTTCTCTCAAACGTACATCGCAACCGCATTACAAGAACCCCTTCGCAAATTCCTCTCTCCCCTCGAGATAAATTCAAGCATACTAAGTCACTCATACACACGCAGTGACACGTTAGACGTTACGTATTATTGCACCGTTACGCTGAAATGTCGCATAATCACATCGAGCTATTTACAGACATGAAAAATTACTATAACAAATGTACATAATTTCTTTATTGTTTCGACAATACCGTAACGTATACGTTTCACTTCTACTATATTAATGCATACGTATGTATAATACCTAACACAAGCAACCACATCGAACCGATGAATCTACACAATTACCGTTTTTCTCTTTTACAAAACTACTTGACTAATTATACGATGTCCGTGACCCTTATAAAAAAATCTCATTTACTATTTTTACACTTCTGTTTTATTCGCGTCGCATTATATCGTCTCAATTATAACGGATTTCACTCGATAAAGCCAAATTCGCCGCTCCTAATGACGGAAATTTTCAACCGCGATTACCGTATTAATTGAAAAAATTAATCGCCACGTTTACGCCCCCCCTCCATCACGATGAAAAAAAAACAACGTCCTCGTATACTCGCGTGCTAAATTACACCTTAATCATAATATTCGCGTATTTTTCCTCGAGTATATTAATTTAATACGTAAACACGCACGCCTTAATAACCCGCCAAGGTTCGTATACCGTACAAATCACCTATACTTTCTTTCGAATTGTCTTATATTCTTTGAGCTCGCAGAAATACGATATTAGAAAACCGGATCCTGCAGGTAGCCGGCTAGATACATTTCAGAGAAGAAAGAAAAAAAGACTTAGACTATAGGAATCCTCATTAAACTCGTATTGTACAATTACCGATACGGCTACCGCCGACGAGCGGTCTAGGTGACATTCTGACATGAGTGTTTAGACATTTAATCTTGATAGACAAAGAAAATGGTATTCTTCGACGTAACCATTCATCTGTAACATATATCTATACCTAATTGTCGGTCGAGTGCACTTTTTTTTTCACAAACCCGTATCCCAGCATTAAGCATATTGTATATCTTTATAAAATACGGGTCATAAGAGACGTTTATCTCTATACTTTATTTTTCTCATTCCCATCTCGATGACATGTAACATATATTATCGGCGTGACATTATTTTTATATTGTTAACATAATTATCATTATACAAATCTATACACGGTTAGCATGTACGCCACAGCTAAGCGCCTTCGCGCGCATTAACAAAATAATACGCTTAATTGATCCGTTATTTATTCGTCTCGTGCTCGATTCGAAAGCCTGTTTTATGATTTGCACCTAATCGAAGGGCGGAGTTGGCGTAGCTTTCGGCTGAAATTTATCGTCCGCGGTAATTAACGCAATATCGATCTTTAGCGTTATGGGGTTTGGGAGTCTATATGGGTGCGGGTGGTAAAGGGTACATATAAGGCTGGAAATTTTCACAGCCATCGGATATCGAATCCGAATTCAATTCGAATCCCTTCGAGGAGTATTACGATTGAGAATTCGAAACGAAAATAAAATCGGTAATTAAATTGATACGTTGGGTAATTCGATGAGTCAACGATTTCATTGAAAAAGATATAAATGCCGTTGGATATCGATAAAATCGAGCTATTTCGGTCCGAGGTCATCGCGAGGAAAAAAAAGTTTTCATTTTTTAGTTGAAAATCATAAAAAGGAACTTAAAAAAGGTCAAAATCACGAACCAAAATCAATCAGAAGATTAATATATGCTTTAAAATATTTCAGAAAAAAAATCTAATTCGTTCACAACATATAATTATCCTTCATATTCTTAATTTTACTAAAAGCATATCACACGCTCATTCGCAGTATAATGAGTAAGGGGAAAGAAGAAGTGTAGCTATCTATAGCTTAAATAATGTCCATAATAAATCAATCGACACATTATTTATGCACTAAAATCGTTTTTTTTTCACTTTTGGGTGCAACGAGGCACGTGGAAAGAGGTAGAGGGATTTTAATACATTTTAATAAGCCAGCACAATACAACATGGCATAAAAAAAAACACTTATTCTTGGGAATTCCAGATACTTTTTATCCTAATCCCAAGAAACGAAATACATTTATAACAATTAAGGGCCGAGATGAAGGAAAAAGAAATAAGAGATTATGACTTTCTGAAGGTATGAACTTTTGAAATATGAAAAAATAAAAAAATAAAAATCTGAATATGAAGTAAACATTTTCCCTTGGTTTCCTTGGTTTGTGCATTACAAATCTATTTTTATTGCAGGAAACAATTAATTATAATTTTCAAAATCATTAATTAATTTTTTGTTACTAAACATTAAAAAAAATGAAACGTCAGAACTATGCTTGAAATTGAGGCAAAAAGACATGACCTTTTGATTATTTTATTCAAAGTGCTGATTCAAAAAATTATTCAGTTGAACATAATAACATTTAAAAAAAAAGAAAAGAGATTTGAGATTTTTTGAAATTTTGACATTTGTACAAGACAGTTTTTACTTTTTAGGTTTAATCGACTCATAATTAAAAATAATTTATTTAAACTGATGAAAAATCTTTCCAAGTTTTACATAATAAAGCTAATATTTTGCCGAAATTTCATCCAACTCCTTCAGAGCCTTGTTTGCTAATGAATTATTTTGTGTACTAATTCAAAAACAGTTTGATGAATTGTATGAGGGTCACTCAGTGTCAACTCAGACAAAACTGTAACTTTATCGATTTTTTTAATACTTTGCATGCAAGTAGAGGTCATCAAAGATGACGAATGGTGCAAAGCGGAGGTCTCTACGATTTTTCTATCCGAAGTTATGGTGGTTTGAAGTTTTTCAGTGTTTCCACTCCCATAAATGAAAAAAAAAGTGATTTGAAGGTTTCAAATTGCAAAAAAAAATGAAGTTCAAAATTTTGAAAAAATTCTCAATTATACTTCTCATACCAAACAACATATCAAAAAATTGTGATGGTGTTCTTTCTCATTTTCGAGAAAAAAATTTCTAATGATTGTTACTTTTCCAAAATTCGTCATCATAAAAATATAAAAATCATATAATCATAGATTTTCGAAGAATTTTATCCAAATATCAGCGAAAATTCGAAAAAACCCTCTCTTCTCGCAAAGAGGAACAAACCTTAGACAATGACAGCGAATGAATTACCATGTTGTACATATGCAGTAAAAACGTTCGTTACCGCGATACACATAATGTCCAAGGTTTGTTCTCGTTTGGGAGGAGGAGCGATCGAAAGGCCATATTTTGACTCATGTACGCAAACACTGTGAAGGCCTGGCAGGCCAAAAACAAGAAATGCTCAGTCTCCTCAAATTCTTTGGTTACCCTGCCCATGAACCTGAAAATAAGGTGTAATTCTAAAGACGGTGTGAAGTTTGAAATATAAAAATTTCCAGATGATTCAACTCGGTAATTTCTTCGGCCTTCCATGCACCTTCACTCATTAACATCTCTCGTTCATTCCGCTGATTGGCACACGTTTTCAACACTATATATGCAAATAATCCACACATCTCACCTCGACTAAAACCATTCCCGATCCAGGTCACCATAACCCCTTACTAGTCCACGTCCACTAGCTCATCTCGACCACAACCTCACACCAAAATGTCAACGTTACCCTAGACACCGTCATAATCGCGTAATTAAACGCGTAAAATTACCGACCTTTAAACCACTCGCTGCCCTCGTGACCATATAAATACAAAACCCTAATTAAATTTCCCTCTCCGCCATTTCAGTCATATTATTTGACAGCCATCATCATCAATTAATATAATACCTTATTCATTACCGGCTCTGACCATTTATAACCTCGACTTATTACAGCTCCGAGACGCGTAACAACCGGCAACCACCCAAATTAAAATAATATCCTAATTTGCCAAAGAATTTTTGAATGCTCGAATCCGCTGCGCGCTTATAAATGTTGTAATAAGCGTCGCGTTAATGAAGTAATTCTCTATATGGGGAGAAAGTCCGTACATTATGAAAGTTCAACATTATAACATCGATCACTTCTTATATGTATCGAGCTTTTTTCACGTTTCAAAAGTTCCCGAGCTCCTCCATCGCATCCATTTTCCTCATTACGTATTCAAACAACACAGCAGGTGGGTGATTTCGGCGAAAAAAAAAAAAAATGCGTACATGATTTCCAAAAATGGTCATTATGTACTCGCGATAATCTCAGGTATTACCGAGAATTCGAGGGCTTGATTTTCGTAATTTTTTTTCTATTTCCTCATAATTCGCGCGATTGAACTCCGCACGTCTAAAAATGGTCAAGAGTTTTTATTTTCGCGTCATTCTCGGTTGGATACCAACGAGCAATCCGCCACCTCAAAGTTGCGTACTATGTATGAAAAATTCATCGTGACGTGTCGATGCGGGTTAGCGAAAAAAATATATACGCAGCCTCCGCCGCCATTCTACGTATGGTATTCCGAGTTATTAACGTGAACGTCTTGCGTAATTTTTATAATAAATTAAAAATACCTATCTTTGACAGCTAGACCTACTTTTTAACCATAACAATTGCAAATTCAATGGCTCTGTTCGAATGTACGCGAAATAATAGCTATATCATTGAATACGAAAAGCCCATCAAAGATGACATGGAGAATATTGACCTTTGCATATACACCGCGTATATCGTTTAAATGCACGATGCTTTTTGACACATTTGCAGCTACTCGAACTGAGCAAATACAGCTTTCAATACACAATAGCCGACAACTCGGTAGTGAAGCTTTTGTGATTGATGAACACGCTGCATTACATGGACGGTAAGCGTATCTAATACGCGCTTTAGATACTTTGTATATCCTTCGGCGAGCTCGTTAAAAACTTCACCACACGCGGATCGTAAATTCTTCACGCAGGTGATTCGGTTTCGCGATGCAGATTTGTCTGCTGTTTATAAATATCACGATTTTCGCTATTTCTCTTTCTTTTCGTCCTTTCTCCCTCTTCCCGTTTTTATTACTCGTCTCCGATTCGTCTTCGTTGTTGATCGGTACTTCGTTTAATTTATGCGGAATTATCGCATCGTTCATTCTACTCGTTCGAGAAAGAACGCAGTGTTGTCGCAATATAAGCGTGAAAATTAAATAAGGGAGAAATGTCCGAGTGATTTTTTTTTTAAAACAATAACTAAAAAATGCTTTTGATTCTTCACTAACTAAATGCATAACATAAGAGGAATTGGTTAGTTGTGGTGACGTCACTGTTTTTGAGTTATTTATCAATTTTTTCATCTTTTTTTTCAGTCATATATTTTTTAAGCCTTTTTCTCATTTGTATACCAGTTTGCATTTATGAATTTTAGGATGAACCATGTCTTTCTGTGAACGTCTCAATTTCATATACGATTTTTAACGTACAAAAATTTTCAATTTGCACTATTATTTGGTCGGATTCACTTAATTAATTGATTATTAAATCATTTAAATTTAATACTTCTGCTTTACAAAACAATAAATAATTAAAACTTTCATTTAGTCTACTAAGGAAAAAGAGTCTCTCGTTGTCTTCCTCTTGAAGCTCAAATTCGAAGTTCAAATATATTATTTTTTTTGGCAAATATATGTGAGGGCGCATACAAAAAGGGACCACTTGGCCAAAATTTCGATTTTTTTTGATGAAATTTATGTAAAAAACCTTCTAAGAATCGAATGAAACCGACCACCGATCTCAATTTTCAATATTTCGAGGGAATTTTGATGTTTTAAGTAAAGAATTTGACAACTTTAAACCCTTTCCTGTAAAATAATGATTTTGGCCAAGTGGTCCCTTTTCGTATGCGCCCTCACATATAATAATCATTTTCCACTTTCACTTTGTCTAGTCTATGTCTAATTAAAAATTAAAGATGAATAACTTCAACTGTACTAGTCTGCATTTGTAATCTGTATTCTCAACTCTTTACACAACTATATTCGAACGTTGAAAGGAAATAAATAAATTTGTCTCTCTAAATTCATAATTTTTCATAAAGAAAAATTGATAATACAAAAATATTCAGGAGGTCAATTTTTTTCATCAGATTTTGAATTGAATTAGAGATTTTACTTAATTTGGCTGTGAATTTGAACACTTATTTCTCACATGATGAGTTCAAATATTATTATGCTCTCTTCCTATACCAAAATCCGCCCCTGCATTTAGCTTACCTAAAAATTTAATAAAAACCATCACTCACCAGAGATTTTCCGCAAATCCAAGGAATTTGAACCGATTTAAAAAAAAGCATAGAGAACTACCAATGACCGGCGAAGCATTCCCTGTTCTAATATACACCTCCAGATCTAACAATTCATCAAGACGATCGTGTATCTGAAAAAAAAAAACAAAAACAATGGGAAAATTATTCGAGTAAATTTAACCCTCGTAAGCCCCTTCATTTATCATGATACATTTTCACATGACAAATTTCTTAATCAACTCTCGAAGTGAATCATTCACGAACCAGATGGAACAAAAATGGTGACGTAATTGATGACATGTCAGGGTCTCGCTGTAAATTAATTGTCGCAAATGAAACGGGAAACCCAGGGGTGACAAATTTCCTTTCTAGTTTCATCGTATTCATCAACGATAAATTTCGCATCAGAATGCATCAAAACAAAATCAAACCTATGATTTCAAAATTGAACTTCATTTTTTCACGATTTACAAACAATCACTTATTTCCCTCCAATCCCTCAAAAAAAGTTTTAGCTTAGCTCAAAAATGCATCCCCACCATTATTTGCACCAAGACTTACACAACAAAACTACCAATACCATTCCAACGCAAACGATTACGTCTTGTCGATTTTGTGATAACAAGTTACAAATTAACTCAACATCTACGCCTTGACATGCTCCCTTTACATGGCGGCCACTCCATACGAGAACACAATTCGATATTCGTCGAGTTGCACAAAAAATCCCATCTCCGTGATAATCACCCGCCAGACAGAAGACATGGAGACAGAAAGACGTAAGAAAAAAAACGAACTTTGATGCTTAACGGATTAAAACGAAATTATTTTATCCAAATATGGCGTTCTACTTGATTTCAATATAGATACGGAAACGAAGGACGCTTTTAGACATACTCTTCGTCTCACGGTTTGTAAAATAATATCCAACCCGTATAGATTTAAATAAATCGTATTGACATTATATATATTTTAATGAGACGCAAAAAATATAACGACGTGAATGCGGTGCATTAAAAACATATTGTTCTCGCATGCGCCACGTATTGCGGTTTCGTGTTTTACATCAACAGCGCCATTTTAAAGCTATAATTTGATTTTTTTGTTTAGTTGTGTGGTCGCGAGCAGGCGTTGCAAAATGATGCACGATCGTCAACGCGTACCGCGACATTTTTGGAATAGTATTACCACAAACGTGAGACGCAAAGATGATGTAATGATACCAATAAGGCAGCTCCAAAGTAACATACCCGTCTGTATTGACTTTTTGGGCGTATGTATTCGCATATGGGAAATTCGTGATGTTTTAAAATGCCAAATCATTATTTCGCAGACTCGCAGGGTGAAATTCACACGTGAAATATAGCAAATTCGTATACGATATCGAATGAACGTCGAGAGAAAAAAACATTAATAAGGACTGTCAATTGTAATTAAAACGTTTCAATCGTCGATTCTCGTTAATTTACAACATTCGATGACGTTTGTTTTCCAATTCGAGTGGGAATTCGATGACGTAAGGAAAAATTGGTCAATAAGTTTATAATTCCGTGAAATCATTTTACAAAATTCACAGCTTATCAATTATTTTTTCTCCGTGAAAAAAATTTCAAATATTTTACACCTGACTTCTTTCATCTAATTTTTTCCCATATTCGTTTTTGTTCGCCAATTACTGGCATAATTTTTGACTAATTTTACTAATTTATTGTTTATTTCCCATTTTTCGCCTTCTTCAATGGTTCAATTTTACAATACGTTGGTTTAGTGATACATTTGTTTGCATTCATTACGTCGTGATTTTTCCAACCGTTTCTTCAAATTTCAAATGTTCAACAAATTCAAAATTTACGACAAATTTGGCAATTTTTCAATGACCTTGAAAATTTCCAATATATTTACTATTTTTCAAAAAAAAAAAAAACAAAAAACAAATAAGTGAAGAAACACACCAATACATAAACGAATAATTGAAAACAGTAGCACGTGGCAAAAAAACACATTGAAAAAAAAGTAATTTGAAAAACGCAGGGAAAATTCTCTGTTACAAAATAATTGTTTCAAATCGTCGAACATGTCCTCTCCTCTTGCCACGCTACAGCTCAGAAACAAATAAACGACAAAATTTTTTAAAGCGAAATTTGCATATAATCTGTACATTTCGATTTCGGTTTCACCAAATTTCAACGAAATAATGAATTTCTCACGATCAAAAGAAAAAAAAAAAAAAAATCAAAAACTAAAATTATGCAAATTTTGCTTAAAATGTCCAAAAAAATTTTTAATTACCCAGGTCGAGATCTAGGTCAATGACATCAAATTTTGATTCAAAATTTAGGTATCTTAACAGGTAGCAAAAAAGTAGTAATTTTAAAAATGAATTATGAAAGTATTAAAAAAGAAGTGAATTTTGTCAAAAAATAGTGCAAAAATGAGAAAACTCGAAAACAAGAAATATTTTTGAGACAACTGCACAAAAATTGTTAATTTTTTATAAATGGCTGGCAATTTTTCATGAATTAGCAACACCGTTGGGATATGTGACGTCATATTTATATATTTCTTAAACAAGTATAAAATGTGTTCATTTTTTTATATTCTGATTTGATTTTTTTTAAATACAAATTTTCATTCAATCTGAAATTTCACCTCGTTGATTGGTGGTGAGGTTGCGATAGTTTTTAAAAATTTGGTAAAAAGGAAGTGAAAAAGTAGTGATTTTTCAAAAAAAAAAATCCGTCAATACTCTGAAAAGTCCCCTTTACGTTAGATTATTACTACTAGAGTTGATGAAGATTTCAAAAATTGGTCCTGAAAACCGCGATAATATGAAATTACCCCTCTGTCTTATATTTATGATTTCTCCTTGGACAATGTCTTAATCATTTCAGACTCCCTTTCTGCTCAAGCTACAATACTCAACTATCACAAGAAAAAGCAACATCCCATAGCTCGGAAAATTACCACCTACTTTTCATTTCTGACAAGAAAATCGCCCTTTGCTGGATTCCCTCGCATCCAGGCATTCCACAGGAAAAGAATCAGCAGATATTTTAGCCAAACAAGCACTCCTAATCAAACCAATCCAGAACATTCCTATTCCTCCGTCCGACTGGAAAAACTCCATTGAATCCGATACCTATCTTTTCAGCAACTATGTCAAAAATGACATTTCTCCAAGAAACACCTCAAAATTATCCCGTCGCGACGATATCGTTCTCACCAGAATTCATACAGACCACACCCCATTGACTCATTCATACATTTTCAGAAAAGAACAACCTCCAATATGCCCCATCTGCTCCATACAAATTACGATTAACCACTTTCTCTTTCATCGTACAAAATACCAAAAAGAAAGATAGCCGTTTTTCACTTCTGGCGTCCCAAAGGAAATCCTTTCCAATGATCCTACGAAAATTCAAAACTCCTATCCTTCCTTATGGCAACAGGCTTTAAACATCTACTCTAAGAAACCCTTTTAAAAACCGCCACAAGCCTCTGTTGATGTACATGACGAAAAAATTAATAAATAAATAAACTGACGAACTGAAAAAAAAACCAACCGAAGTTTCAAACCTCGAAAAAATTTTCTTGAAATTACGAATATCATCGAAAATCCAGGCTACTTTCGCGAAACATAGGTACATAATTGCTTATTCATTTCACGATAATAACACTCATTATCAAGCCAATTTCACTTCATTAATGATGAATATTAACGTAATAGATAAGCGCAACAAAAAAATTGGAATCGCTATGACTCGGAAACGATATCAAGAATTTATCAAGTTTATTCACACATCCACGCGTTCACTGCAGCATTAGTCACTTCCTAGCATACAAAATGAAGAAATCATCAACATTTCAATCGCCAGACAAATCTGTCTTAAAAACCACCTACTCCCTTCCGAACCATCTTCGAGGCGAAAATTCGTCCATCCTTATCTCCACCGTGCTGCCATTTTCCCACGAATCTTTACGCATTTTTCAACATGTAAACAAACGATATGTTAGGGACAAGGACGATAAAATTCATACTGGTCTGTATACACGGAGTAAGGTATATCCACATATAACATAATTATTAAATGTTGAACCTGTACTTGGTATCGCTAAAAGCAGCACGTCCTTGTCGAGAAGTCTCCGTCTACGATAACTCCCGTATCCATATAAGTCTACGTATTTTACAACACCGACGTGACCATACCGTTTAACGCTTCTGGAATTCTGTCACGTAATTCGCTGATTAATAATTTACGGTCGTAATCGCGGAAGAAGCATCCGCATGCTTTGACAAGAGAGAAGCACTCGTTTGTATTGGCTCCCTTGATACGTTTCCATTTCCCTCTTTTCACCTCGTCGTCCGGTCACTTTATCCGGTCAGTTTATTAAAAGGTGAAGAAATTTTTCGCATGTGATGACGTATCCTTGATAAACGAATGCGTCACTTTAGCCAGAAGATCCGTAATTACTCAACGTAAATTATCTTTAGTGAAATACGTCATTTTCTCGGATTTTCTTCGCAGCATATAGGATCAACGATGAACTTAATTCAGAGCATTGTGTATATTTTCGCTTGTTTGTAAATTAAATTCAGCCGGGTCGCGAATAATAAACGAGGTTATTAGCGATAAATCACTACATCGATAGACACGTTATTATCGTCGGTGCAACGTGTATTTACGAAAATATTTTCCCTCTTTCTATTTTCGGGGCTGAACGATTGTTTTCATAACATCATTATGTGTTATCGATATGCGCAACGTAAATATGCACACGCTTTCGTTCGAATAAATCGATTAATGGCGTAAAGCGTCGAAAGACGCGGGCACACATAGAATTTCATTTGCTTGACTTTCTTCTCGTCATAAAGCCATTTATACCGAGCAACGGGTTAATCACAATAATTAACTTTTGGCATTGTACAAAAGAAACGAGATATTGTACTCGATGAATTCATTCATCGAAGCACACTCATTCATTGTTATCTACGTTTACATTTATGTTGTAAAATACTACAAAAAATCCCTGCCATATGACCTAATTCAAGTGACGCGTGTTTTCGCCTTCTCGCGAACGTGATTCATTACAATTCACTCCAGCAGGTCGTCGATTCGGAGTCGAAACGCGGTAAAACGGAACATAGGATATGATTTATCGTACGCTTCCTTCGGAACGCATGTTAACGTCTACGAAACAAGAATGACTGTCACTTGTCCGTCGCTGTAATGGCGTCCGACCTTCGTCTCAGCTTCATCGTATTATACTAATTTCCTCTTGTTTGCGTAGCTGGACTATTACCGAGACTGCGACGATTTCAAGTTATCCTCCGCCGGCTCGTACTACCAATTAGAGATACCGAGAGCGAGATTCGATCATACAGGAGCATACACGGTGACGGCCAGTAACCAGCATGGCGAAGCAAAAGCCGTAGTTTCATTACAAGTCTCCTCCAAAGGTTGGTGCTTGGGTTGAAAAACGCTACGAAATATTAAATCCATAATAATGTATTTTCTCGTGACTAGATATACTTCACGGTGCATCGACAGAAGCTGGTATGCCAAACGACATGAAATATAGGTATGATGAGTTACGAAGCAGGTATATTCGTCATGGCTCCGTATTCAATCCTTGTTTACCTTTTAGTCAAGTGGAAAAAATACCTAAAATCAAGAAACACTTATCCGATATCAAATGCTGCGACGGTGACTCGGCTACTTTCGAATGTGAAATACATACCGAAGGCGATACCTCCAACGTTGATTTCCGATGGTATAAAAATGGCAGAGTAAGTAGCGTATTTTCAATCAACCACGTAGTATTTACCAAGAAAACGATATCTTTCTCAGTTTCCATAAACATAACTCGTATATATTCATTTACGCAGCGAAAAACCATACGCGAATGTTCGTAATTCTCGATATTTCTCGTAATTAATCTCATCGAAGACGCATTTTTTCGCAATTAATCGAAAATATTTTTAGAAATTTTTCCACCATGAATGTTCGATCGATATCTAAGAAAAATTCCGCAGAAACGCTGATAAAGCACGATTTTGCATACGAACGCATGCAAGATAAAACTCGCCGCCGTAAAATCGCATGTAGGGTAAATTATCGTGAAAAATCGTAATAATATTTTTTACAGAGAATAGCTTCGCTAGTTGAGGGTATCACCTCCCACCCCCCCCTTGCATTGCTCTGCAGAGCTTACTAAATAACGCTCTTTTTTTCTGTTCGTAGTTGTAACCCTCAATCATGCTAAAGTTATAAAAATTTGTTCAAAATTTGACAAAATTTGGTGTTGCGATGTTTCTCTATTTTTATCGAAGAACCAACTTGTCAACATTTTTCGAAAGTGATGTTACGACCTATCGAAAGGAGTTAAAATTTTACGAGGAGTTCAAAAACCGTAATTAATTTTTTTCTTGAGCAATTTTTGAGGATCTTGAGCTCAAATTTGAGCCAAGTACTGAGTTTTTCCTAGAGAGTAGTCTTGCGATGTATAAAAATGGGTTAAAATTCCACAAAGAAACCAAAAATCCAGACAAGTTTTTTATTTTGAGACGATTTTGAGTGTATAACGCTCAGAGTTAAGTGGGTTTTTTAGTTTTTTTCTCAAAAACAATCTTGCAACACATCAAAACTGGCTAAAATTTAACAAAAAAAATCAAAAATAACGTAAACTTTTTTGAGTTGACTTTCAGATTTGAATCTTTTTTTCGAAAATGGTCTTGCAATACGTCAAGACGGGTTAAAACTTCGTGAAAAATCCAAAAATCGCAATGAATTTTTTTTGAGCAATTTTTGAGAATTTTAAGCTCCAAATTCGAGTGAATTATTGAATTTTTTCTCAAAAGTGATCCCGAGGTAACAAGTTAAGTTCCGATGATTTTTTTTCTGGATCAATTTTGAGCGCATACTGACTCAAATTTGAGTTTAAAATTCACAAAAATTGTTTTAAAAAAATTCATCATGATTTTTGGATGCTTCACAAAATTTCAACCCATTTTCGCGCGAGGTTTTGGGCCGAATGGCACAAAATTTGGTATGTGTAGTTGTGAGGGGCGTATCCGGAACGTGGCTAGGTCAAATTAGTTCAAAAAACGATTTATTCGATATTTTTGATTTTTTTTTAAAGTTGGAACCCCAAAATGGTATCAAAGGACGCGCCAAAACTAATTTTGAGTTATTTGAAAAAAACTCGTATTTTGATCATAGAACACGTTGGTGTTGAGAAAATTTAGCGCCTGTAATTATTGACCTCTCCAAAAACGTTTTTGCACCCTCACCCCCCATTTTGGGGCTAGTGGAGAAATACCTATCCTGTGTAACCATCTACGAGCGTATAGCAAGGAATGTTCAAAATTTGACAAAATTCCGATTCGCTCGTTCTGGCATGATAACGTCACAAAGAAAACAACCATCATTTTACACATGAAAATAGATTTCCCGAGGAATATTTTCGATAATACCCATTTCCCCGAAAAATTCGAAATTCCGCGAGTTAAGCACGAAAAATAATTCATCAACAATGTTACCATTATAACAAAACAAAATGTAAAATCAAGAATTTTCATAAATTCCAGTTAATACCACTTGGAAACGACTTCGAAGCGATTGAAAACAAAAACGTGGCTAAATTAATAATCAAACACGTCTATCCGGAAGACGAAGGTCGATATAGTTGCATCGCCAGCAATAATCTCGGAAATGCTACAACCACAGCATGCCTCATCGTCGATGGTATATCTTCGATACTTCAACTCCGAAAAAATCCAATCTCATCAATCTTACTTTTACAGTTCCCGAAGAAAAGGAAAACCTTCTAAGCAGACAAATGAATAGGCCATCTTGCTTACGATCCAGAGCATCGACACCGTCGTCGACCAGGAAACCGTCGTCAAGAACTACTTCACCGGCAGAAGGTACATATTTTTGAGGCTCTTCTTGAGATCGCCTCATGATCGTAGCGTCTTTTCCAGATATTTCTCTCCGAACAAGTCATCGTTTCCGGCGAAAAGCACCTCCGAAATTTTACGCAGTACCTCATAATAAAATAGCCGAGCTAGGGCAAACAGTACGTTTCCAATGTGCCCTCAGTGGATATCCGGAACCGAATACTACATGGGACAAGAACGACGCACCTATAACTCCTAATTCTCGTATAACTATACAAGAACGAGACGATCTCAGGATACTACAAATCTCCAATGTTACCGCCCAAGATGAAGGTCTTTATCGGGTAGTCATCGAGAACGATTCAGGACGATGCGAAGCCACCGCTAGATTAGATATAATGAGTAAGTTGATATGAGAGCGAATGAAAATCAGATGGTAATACGCGTAATTAATAGGTCATCGAAGTAGACAAACTAATGGTATGAAGACACGTACTTCGGATGGTTCTTTTGGACGTCACGCTGTTGGTAAAGTTGCCAATGTAGGTGGTACGTGTACTATTTCGTGTAATGTACCGGATGCAGCTTCGGCTACTTCGACGTCGTGGTACAAGTATGTACTATTTGTTTAGTTATATTCTTCGGCTAGATTTTATTATAATAAATATCATTTACGTAGAAATGGCGAATCTCTTAAATCAAGCAAAACCATAACTCCTCTCTGTGATAAAACTTCGGCTCAGTTACATTTTAGCAACCTAACCACCCAAGATTCAGGCGTATATACTTGCATAACGGAGAACAATTTCGGTAAAACGAGATGTTCCGCTGAACTAATAGTTCTCGATGACTATCACAACAATAGCATGGATCTTCAGCCGCCAGTTTTTGTTACCGGTTTACCACCATGTTCTTCTATCATCGAAGGGAAACCATTTGAATTTAAAATTAAATTACAAGGTTAATATGGCTAAAAGATAAAACACGGACTACATTTACATACGAAATATTCCATTGAAATTGTAAATACCCATTTTAGTTACCATAATCCTTATTTTCACTTCGTAGGTGAACTTCCGATGCAAGTTACTTGGTACAAAAATGGTGAAAAGTTACCAAACTGCGATGACTTTCAATACATCGACGACAACGGCGAATTCGGCTTAAAACTAAACGACGTCTTCATGGCTGACGCCGGATCGTATAAATGCGAGGTTTATAATTGTTACGGAGATGCAACTTCCATAGGACGATTAATAGTTCAAGGTATTCAATTAAAGATTAAACCATCCGTTAAATTCCGTTATAAAATTTTTACGATTCCAGAAGAAACACCGATCGTCGATCGTTCTTCGTCACACAGCGAATTTACTCCTTGCAACGGGCATTTCACACCAGCTACGGTAACCCAAGGCCCAACCGATATGACCGCGTTAAGAGGAGATACCGTTTCGATGAAGGTTGAATACGCCGGAGATCCGGAACCAGTAGTGAAATGGATGAAAGCCGTACGTATCCGTCGTTTCAGGATTTCCAAAACCACCATAATTCATCTCGGTTTATTTTCAGGGTCGGCAAATATTACCTGATAAACGAATCTCGATAAAAACAGAAAATGGTTCTTCTGTATTAAAAATTATACGAGTAACAGCCGACGACGGTGGTAAATATGAAATCAACGTTGAAAATGTTCAAGGAAATGACACCCATACTACATCTTTAGCTGTTGAAGGTTCGTATAATCGCGTCGTTTCATCGTATTTCTTCAGTATTCTCATCTACGGATATTTTTGCGATCACAGGATCACCAGATGCGCCGAACGGTCAACCGAATGCAGTTGCTGGTGAGAGATCCGCCACAGTTACTTGGCAAAGTTCGCCGTACGATGGTGGTAGCATTATAACCGGTTACACAATAGAAATGCGTTCGTATTCGAATTCACAGTGGAGAAGAGTTATCGAAAAGTAAGAAAAATCAAAATAACGAAATCGAAAATTCATCTAATTGGCTTCGTTTCCAGTTGCCATTCGTTATTTTGTACAATTCGAGGTTTAGTACCAGGTGAATCTTACATATTTCGGGTTCGCGCTGAAAATATGTACGGTTTAAGCGAACCCAGTATGGAATCTATCCCTACTTATATCACTCACGCAGGTAATTCATTCTTACTTCGAAAAAAAAACAACATGAACTAATTATGTAAATGAAACAAACTTTCAGATATATGTTCACCAATCGAACCGAAACGTATTTACATACACAACATTGATACGTTCAATAACCAATACGAAGTTCTAGAGGAATTGGGTAAAGGTCGATACGGTATCGTGCATAAAGTACGCGACAAAGAGTTTGCCACGTATTACGCCGCCAAATTCATCCGATGCATTAAATCAAAAGATAAAGATAAAGTACGCGAAGAAATATCAATAATGAATGAATTAAAGCATCCGAAACTCTTGCAATTGGTGTCAGCTTATGAGAACGTTAAAGAAATGATCATGGTTACCGAATAGTAAGTTACATACACATTATTTATAATTCGTAAGTCGTAACTTCTTACCTGTAATATACATAAATTACAGCATCAGCGGAGGTGAACTATTCGAACGAGTTGTAGCTGACGATTTTACATTGACGGAACGCGATTGTATCTTATTTATGAGACAAATTTGCGAAGGAGTGGCGTATATTCATAAAAATAACGTCGTCCATCTCGATTTAAAGGTAATCACCGCGTATTTTACTTCGCGTGATCGTTACGCTAACTTCGTTTGTTTTTACAGCCTGAAAATATAATGTGTGTTTCGAGAATATCGCACCAAATAAAATTAATAGATTTCGGATTAGCTCAAAAAATCTCACCCGACACGCCAGTCCGTGTTTTATTCGGAACACCGGAATTCATACCGCCGGAGATCATCAATTACGAACCGATTGGAACGGAATCAGATATGTGGTCTGTTGGCGTGATATGTTACGTGCTGTAAGTATAGTAGCAATGATTTAAATGTAAACTGATTCGCCGGCGGCTAGTAATACTTCTGCGTGCTAGCTTAAGGCCATCACAATTGAATTGTCAGGTTTTACGCGCTAAAAAATGCCATTCATATTGGTAACGTAGAATCATGCAGCTATTAAACAAAAACACTTACATTATTATGTGATAATAAATTGAATGCTACCTGATTGTGATATTTGATCAGTGGACAGTTGGACACAGCTCCGGGCATGATATCATTTCTTTCAACAACGAAAACTACGTAGATCGGCATTCTATTCTACTCGACTCAAACGATCATCAAGTAGTTTCACGCACAGACAAGTTTTAGTTCACAAAAAAAAACTCACCGCGAGATGAAAACACCCTTAATGAAGGCTATGAATATCAGTACCACTTAATTATCGAAAATACAAACGTCTAAATCTTACTATATAAAATCACGACGAAAGTTTGAAAATTTCAGAACCAAACACGAAAAATTCCTTAAAAGGAACAAAACGCCATTTTGTAATTTTAGTCACAGAAATATTTGTCTTTCTTCTCAACGCAGCAAAATATTATGAAAATTGTGTGACGAGTCGATGACGTAATTTATAGCTTGTTCTTGTTTCGTAAGATTTCTGATTAAATTTTCAATTTTTTTAGTCTGCACAAATATATTTCTGTAATAACTTCATATTTATTTAATTTAATTTAATTTTACTTCATTAAAATTTGAAATGACACGTTCTTCAACTTCAAACTGTTGAAAAAAATGTAATATTTGATAAAAAAAAAATCAGTGTAGCAATGTACCTCGAAAATAAAAGTAAAACATTTTATTCAGCGATTACGGCACAATTTTTTAATATATTTTTAGAATTAATAATCAATTCATTTGAATTTGAAATATTTAAAGTCCGAGGAAATGATTTTAAGAGAATTATTCAATTATTGTATGGAAATTTCTGTCGTAGATTATCAGGGCTATCCCCATCAATTATTGTATGGAAATTTCTGTCGTAGATTATCAGGGCTATCCCCATTCATGGGAGAAAACGATGCTGAAACATTTGCCAATATTACAAGAGCGGACTTCGATTTCGATGATGAAGCTTTCAATGCTATTTCAAGAGACGCAAAAGATTTCATTTCATCTTTACTAATCAAAAGAAAAGAGTGAGTCTATTTGTAAAAAAAAAATGGTAAAATTCATATAGCAGTAATATAACGCAGCGTTCATAACAATTCCAGGAAACGACTAACAGCTAAACAATGTTTGCATCATAAATGGCTATCTCAGCACGATAAAACAATGAGTTGTGTGAAATTATGCACAGATAAACTGAAAAAATTCATTATTCGGCGCAAATGGCAGGTAAGATATTGTATTGTTAAATCAAAACAAGAATTGTTTTGCTGAATGAAAACTAACAAAAAATTTGAGATGTTACAATACTTAGTCGCTTCGTTTTACGTAGATTGTTCAATTTTTTTCTTTGTTTTTCAATCTAATATTTTTGTTTGAAACTAACATGTGTGGCTTTGCTTATTTTGACAACAAATAGAAAACCGGAAATGCTATTCGTGCGCTAGGACGCATGGCAACTTTATCTGCAGCTAGTCGACGAAGTTCTAATGCAAGTTCTAGCTCTTCGAGTAGTCCTAGAGTTAGTTTATCTGGTGCATATTCATCAAGAATGTCGAGTTTGGGAGAAGACACAGCATTTATTACGGATAATGAAAATATCCAAAATGGAAATATTTCCAGGAACAGCACAAACGAATTGAAAAATCATGAAATTGACGATAACTGTAATATAACTAAATCAGGTGCTCATGACGAAAATTCGAATACAATTGAGAATAAGGTTAACGAAGAATTTAAATTAAGTGATCCACCTAAAAGTTTACCTAAATCAGTTGCGTTTAAAGAATCGTATAGTTCAAAGACACCCTCGATTGACAATAGCCAAGATGTACAACCACGTCGTAAAAGTGGCGATTCTCAGAGGTGTAATCCTAATAACGGAATAAATAAATCAGAAATTGATACAAGTAGTTCCTTAAGTATTTCGAGTAAAACTAAGATTTCACTTTCAAATGATTCAACCAATGAATCAGCTTCTGCTCGTTCTCGAAGTAGTAATTTGAATTCAATTGGTTCGTCGTTAAAATTAAATAATAATGTAAATTGTAGTAATAACTCTAGTGTTGCAGCATTGAGTGATGATCGCACTAATATTTCTAAACCTATTAACGGTAAAAATAATTTATTAAACAAAAGTTCAAATTCTAATAAAACGTCTAAATTTTCTGATTCAGCCGAGAATAAAACGAAGGAACGGTTAAAGATGTTTGAACAATTATCTACTCCTTCGTGTTCATCAAAAAATAAGAAGGAGATTTTAGTAAGTAATAAGACGAATTTTCAGAAAGCTATAGCATTTTGGAACCGTGAATGAATGTTTAATGCATTCAAATTACACCAAAGTTAGTTACGCTTTTCCCCTTTTTTTTTTTTGTCATTTGTTGTGTTAATGTATTTGTGTATTTGTTTGCCATTCTTAAATGTATTTCTTTTAAATAAATATCTCCTTGTATTGTGTTAGAAAAATCTTATTTACGCATGGATTGAAATTTTGGAACTTGAGTAATCTATTTTTGAATGCAAAATTTTTGGATCGCGGGTCAAACAAGTTGCAGAAGGAACGATTTGAAGGATTGAAGTTAATATCGAGCAATATTAAATGCAAAGGGAAACACTTAACAATGTTCATTTCGCTTGTAATTACGTTACATGCATACTTTATTGATGAAAATCAATCATAGATTTTTTGACGAATTTAAATAATGGAAAATGATCATAAAATGTTGATAATATTATTTTTCATGTGACACGTAGGTTGGTTGCACTGCGTGACTTGGTGCTATAATGACGTCATGTTCAGGTTTTTGCTTATTTTTTCTGCATTTAGTCTTTTTTTTGCATTGAAAATTTGATTAGTATTTTTATGGAGGTTAATTTTACAAATTAAGTTTTAATTATTCATTCTTTTCAAAACGTGAAACAATTCATAGTGATTAGTGATCAAATTTTACTTGTTGAGTGTAATCGAAGCACTGTATTTCAAAGTGATCGTCTTCTATGATGTTCCCATCCTTCAAATGAGTAAGTAACATCCCAAGCTTTAACAGTTTACTTGATAATAATACACATCTATTTTAACGCGAATAATAACTCTTAAAATATTCATTACAAATAATTTTCTCACTTATACGAAAGATATCTCGAACCCTTGCTCTAAATTAAAAATATCATTTCAACATGAGTTCTATCAACCTTCAGGAATCTATCGGAATTGGTATTTTCAAAATTAATCAATAAGCAGAATGGAAAGGATATTCTTTGAAATGTCTTGCCCTAGAACGTCATTTAAGTATAGTTTTACCGTATTTATCTTTCAACAATACTCATTAATACTACCAACCATTTATATGGACTAGTTCTTACACCGGTTTCCAATGTGTTGATTTCGGTATGATCTAAACAATCGATGCCGAAATTGAAGACGTCCAAGTTGTAGTGTAGACGATCACAGTCATTTGATCTAGGTATTGGAATTACACACAATTGATGCTGAAATGATGTTCTGATAGCGATCAAAATGACTAAAGAATTTTTTATTTGTTAAATTGTCTTACTAAATATCGAAGTACTATTTGACCGGGGTCTTTGTGATATTTTTCGGCTGTTTCTAAAATAACTGGTCGATCTATTACGGGAGGATGGATATCTGTGTCTATCCAAGGAGCATCCATTGATCCGAGGGGAGCATATCCGATGACTTGAATATTTCTTGATTTGCAAAATAACGAAAGCATTCTATTTTGGAAGTACGGATTCACTTCGATCTGAAAATATAACGAATTAAAATTGATTCGCGATTTTTTCTTGAATCATTTCAGGATAATACGTTTACTTCGTTTATTACTGGACAAACGGACGAGATTTTTAATATCTTGGTGATTTGGTCGCTATTAAAATTAGATAACCCGAGCATCCTGGTGTATCCAAGACTTACTAATTCTTCCATCGCGCACCATGTATCCTCAATCGGTGTGTGCTCTTCTTCTAATTTACAATATTCAAATTCGTCTTTCCCTTTCTGATGAAAAAAGCTCTTAGTCATGTTATAAAATGTTAATATTACCAAGTTACCTTGGCAGAGAATGGCCATTGCATGAGATAGGCGTCGAAATAATGTAAACACAAATCACTCAACGATTTTTCTATCGCTGGTATAACATCTTCAGGTTTATGAGCAGTGTTCCACAGCTAAAATTGAGCATCTTTAATTAACCCATTATAACTTACAATCAATAAAACTTCATCATACTTTGCCAATAATAAACAAATCATCTCGTTCGATTACTCCTTCTTGTATTTTTTTATGAATCGCTGCTCCAACTTCGGATTCATTTTTATGTATAAAACCGCAATCAATTAGTCTGTAGCCGATATCAATCGCTAGTTCAACCGTTTCAGTTGGTGATCTCATCTAATTTAAAATTCGGTGAATATTATCATCAATTTAAGTATTTAGCATCATTTTTACCCTAAAAGTTCCCAATCCCATCGCCGGTATTTTTTCTCCGTTGCCTAAAATAACAACTGGAACTTTGATGTGATGGTCGCGATGACGGGAATGATGACGTTCACGATGTCCATGTTCATGCCCATGTCCATGGCCGTGTTCTTTTTCATGACCGTGCCCTTTTTCATGATGTCCGTGATCATGTTTTGAACGCGGAGAAGTGCTTTTGACCAAGCTGGTGTCCATTACAAAGAAAATAATTTACCATACAAAGAATTATAATTTAGATCCGATTACTAATATCAATTTCGCGTTGTTGAAAGTTTGAAAATTTGTGAGAAATTAAACAATCAAGTTTGTTAATTTAGTAACCAAGTATATTTTGAATGAGTGGTCATGTTGGTGACGATGAGAATCATTCACCGTAAATCCGTTCAATGTTTTCGGTAAAATCCTTCGACGCATTAATTTGTGTGAAAAAATTATACGGAAAGTATCTGATTTATTTTTTATTTACATGTAAGATTTAAATTGTATCAAGGATCTATACAAGGATGTTCGTATTTTTTCGAAAAATCCGTAATTTTTGTGACCATTTCGACACACATAATTGTACTTTCTTTATTCATCATAGTTAATCTACCCTTAAAACAACCAAACGGCACAACTCCTCTGCTTCGCTTATGTAACACAACACTTTTGAAAGGTAAATGACCCTAGAAAAAACTCAAATTTTAATATTTTTTTCGTAAAATGATTATATCCTGGCTTTACTAAAGATAGCGATTTTCATCAATTTTATCCAAAGACGTGTTCCGGGGTTTTGCTGCCCTTGAGCGTTTTTTGATTCTTATCCCCGCCTTAACTTTAGATTATAGGTAACGATTTATCATTATTTTTTAAAAACTTCGCTCAACTCATTTTCCACTCTTAGAAATTCGTTTATATCACAATATATTTACTTCGAATTGAATAAAATTTGTACAAGTAGCTCAAATTTGTTGAAAAATTTACTTTAAAATCCTTAAAAATTGTCTAAAATTTGTTTTAATTGACTAACTGCTTAAAATTACGCAAGATTGTCGAAATGTTGTTAAAATTGTTCGATATTCGCTCAAAAATGCATAAAAATTGTTAAAATGTTGATACAATAGTTAAAAATTAATTAAAATTCGTTTAAAATCGCATATAAATGCGAAAACCATCGAAATGTTGTTTAAATTGTTCAATATTTACTCAAAATTGCATAAAAACAGTTGAAATGTTGTTGAAATAGTTCAAAATTGATGAAAATTTGATAAAATTCGCTCAAAAATGCACAAAACTGTCAAGATGTTGTTAAAATTGATTAAAATTGTTCAATATTTGCTCAAAATTACATAAAAATTGTTAAAATGTTGTTAAAATAGATAAAAATTTGTTTAAAATTGCTTATAAATGGATAAAATTTTTGAAATGTGAAAATTACGCATTCTTACTTCTTAGGCAATTTTAAACAATTTTCATAGATTTTTATTTACTATTTTAACAGCTTTTATGCAATTTTATGCAAATATTGTTCAATTTTAACAGTTTTGTACATTTTTTAGCAATTTTAAACAAATTCCATCAATTTTTAACTAATTTAGAGACATTTTAAAAGTTTTATGCAATTTTATACAAATATTGCGCAATTTTAATCAATTTCAACAGTTTTGTGCATGTTTTAGCAATTTTAAACAAATTTTCATCAATTTTTAACTAATTTGGCGACATCTTAACAGCTTTTATGCAATTTTGAGCAAATGTTGAGCATTTTTAGCAACATTTTGACGGTTTTACGCATTTTCAAACAGTTTTTAAATAATTTTAGTCGATTTTTAACTATTTTAACAACATTTTAACAGTTTTTGTGTGATTTTTAGCAAATATCCAATAAATTTTATCAACATTTTGATGATTTTGCGCATTTGTAAGCAATTTTCAATGAATCTTAATCAAATTTTAACTATTTTAACAACATTTTGATTGTTTTTTACAATTTTTACCACATTTTTCAATAGTTTCATCGTTTTGACCACTTTTGTGCAGTTTTGAGAAAATATTGTACAGTTGGGTACAATTTTAACAAAATTTTGACAATTGTGTCGCAATTTTAATCAATTTTAAACTAATTTTGATCGATTCTAAACCATTTTAACAACATTTTGATTGTTTTTTGCAATTTTGATCAAATTTTTCATTGGTTTAATCGTTTTACAAGTTTTTCCCTCAAGTCATCTTAAGCTTTACAAAAAAAGGCCTCAACATAACTGTTCCATTTAAGGTTTTGACTCATCGTCTTACCCCCAAATGAATAAAATTGATGAAATAGCCATCTCGCATAAAACCCCGTCACCTACTTACTTTGCGCATCGGGCAACGTTCTGGAATCGGCAGAACCATTCTGCCCACTGGAACGAACCATACGTCTTTTTCGATAAAACGACAAAAATCCAGTTTATTTAAGGAAAGTGAACTAGGTATCCAAGTATCATTACCTACTGTAAATGCTTGGAATTTGACCTAAAAATCCATCGTCTGAATAAATTCTGAAGTTGGAATTAAAATTGTTTGTTTACCATTGCATCCATCGGGAAATCTTGTAAAATTTCTATGTACCCGGAGGAAGTATGATTGGGCCATATTTTCAAGGTATCAAATGACACGTAATCTCTGTAATTAGTTCCTTTACAATGTTCCAACGCCTCCAAAATTAGCGCGTATGGCTAAAAGAATATATTTGTTTTAGGTTGAAGTGCAAATAAAATAAATTCGATCAACTTACGGGCTCTTTTCCAGCAAATGCATTTTTTGTCGATATTAATAATATTATAAAATAGCGACTCAAACTTTTCATGTTATTTAAACTTGAAAGTGACGCGTTAGTTCAATACATACTACACAAAAACATTGTCAGAATCAAGGTCCATACTCATTGATTTCACATGCTTCGCTGGGTTATAATTTGGTCACCAGATCGTGTATATTTCGTATGCGAAGGTAATTATTTGAATATCTTTTGATCTCGCAGTAGTAATGCACGTGATGTATTTCGTGTGAAAGATCGATATATAAATTGTGAAATAATTATAGGTGTTGAAATCACCATTTCTGTCATAAAAGCCATGATCTCTTTTTAATTCGCTAAATCATCGCAAACGAGAAAAATATTTCATACTTTCTAATCCCACTTCAGTGTATTATATTGATTCCGCTGACATATCTTCACATAGAACTGACCACAGAAAACCATCCAGATGGTCGAAAAATAAACCATTCAACAAAACGCCTCATCCGACGTTGTCAAAAGGCTACAAAAATACCACTTTAACTAGGGCGATGATTTTGTAATACACGTTCGCATTGAATTGTGCGACGATATTGGTGGCAGCAGAATTCTCGGGTCGAGGTTTTCATTTTGGTCCCAGGGACTTAGGTTTTCGAGTGTTTTTCTTTCGCATTGTGCACGCGCCCACTCGAGGGGTACTTTCTTTTCGTGAAATTTCTATTTCCATCGTATTTCGCGTTGGGAAACTGGTTTAGAAAATTCAAGGGGATGTGGTTTGATTGAGTGGAAAGTTTGTCGGTGTGAAGTGACGTGTGAAATGTTTCGGAGCGATTGTAATAGAGGAATTTTTTCGTTTGTGCGTATACGAATTGAATGTGCATTTGTGAAATTCGGTTTGCAGGAGATCCAGAGGTGAAGGATTTTCAAAGGGAACTGATAAAAAAGCGTTATTTCCAAATTTTAACCATAAACGGAATTAGCAGCGGAAATTAGTCGAATGGGTAAGTAACTAAGTACTAATTTATAGATTGGTGGGATAGATATGTTATTTCCATCACCAATGAGGCGTATTACCTCTGAGATGTCCAAGCTGCGATGCCAGTTACCAACATCGCAATTTAACATGAAAAGCGCTGCTATATTTTCCAGTTGCTTTAGAAGTTTTTTTTTCAGCTCGGATTTTTGATTTAGACTTCATACACCAATCCCCTCCCCTTGTTTGAGCGATCGACAGGTATGAAATAGAGATGCATGGTTTTAATTGCTTAGTGACCTTGAATGTTGAACCTATGAAATTCAAATTATTTTTCGTCGATTCAGAAGCATCGATGTAAATTTTCAGGTAAAATTTAATACATTATGATAAAAGGTTGGACGCTTTGGAGGTGTTGGAAATTATTTGTCACGATAGAAAATACAATCTTATATATTAAAATCTGGTTAATTACAATTCAAATTATAACATTAGATGGGACTACGGGTATAGTGGATTGCATAACCAATTTTTACAGGAAAAAGCACTAAATTCCGTGTAACTGCGCGGGAAAATTAAAATTGTGGAATATCACTCTGTACGACAAACAAGTGTATGTTTAAGAATATTATATCGAAAAATTGCTTAATTTTATAAAAAATTGAAGTTACAGTACCTTATTTTAAGATTTCTAAGATTTCACAATTTCAGTTGATGATCAAATGGGACAATTTTTTGATAATCCTGTTAATTCAACTGTGTCGATGGTAAGATTTGTATGTAGAGGGGGAAGAGGAGAGGTGCGATATTCAAGTTTTAAGGGAATTTCCCATTTTACCTCGGAAAATGTACGATTTTTATAAACTTCGAGGGATATTTCACGTGAAGTTTCTGGTAAAATCATATAAAACCTTGTTTACAAATTTTTTGGGAGTATTATCAACAAATCTCTCCATTTTAGGTTAATTTCCGCATGTTTGTGTAAACTTGTTTAAATAAATAGTATTTATTTGGGCGTTTAAATTTACCAAAAATAATTATCACGAATTAAAGTTGAAATTCGTATTGAGATTTATGTTCGTAAAATCGATTCCGCTACTCGGTGTTTGTAAAATTTATGTATTTTGATTATATTGATATTCTGAGAACAAAAAAATAATAAAGAGCGATTTGCATATGAATTCGAAAAAAATTGACAATTTTTCACATTAGTCGCCAATTTGAAAAAGAAAATTTGGAAAGCATTGTATATCGTTGGAAAAAAATGAAACAAACTTGAAAAAAAAAAACATGAAATAACTTGTAAGATACATGAATTCGAAAAAAATTGATATTTTTCCCCATTATTCGCCAATTTGAAAAAGAAAATTTTGAAAGAATTGTATATCGTTGAAAAAAATAAAATAAATGAAATAACTCATAAGATGATTTATTTAATAAAAATCAAATATAATTTTTATTTTTCATTTATTGTTATGGCTCATAATTCGCCTCATCAAAAATTTCAAAAGAAAAAGTTTTTATATTGAGGAAATAGAATTTTAGTTTTTGGTTGTGATATTTTTTATTGGTTTGTTAATATTTTTCTTGTTTTCTATCTATAATTGTTTTTTTTTTTCTTTTTGTTATTATTCTATTTTATTGGATCAAACCCTAATTATTAAATGCAGCTTGGCCCTAAAGACCATTCTTGGTCGAAGGCGGTTAAAAATGGAATTTATGGTTGATTGATTGAAAATATTATTTCTGATAGCCTCGGTAGATAGTTCATTTTGAAGAAAAAAAAAAAACGTTTTCATGATTTTGATTGAATATTTTATTTCAAATGATTTTAGTACTTCAAAAAATTTACGAATAAATTAAAATAGTTATACAAATTTTGCACACCTGAGGAATTAATTTTTTTAAATATTATATTTCAAAGTTTCGATATAAGTCAAGTTACTCGAAAATATAAAAGTAAATATTCGCAAAAGTTAAAAATTTACAATTCGAATTAAACGAATTTCAAAAAGTAGGTTTTTGTTTCATTATCGCAAAATAAACAAACAAACGGAATCATCGCGGAAGTATTTCTTCTGCTCGAAATGACAACCAAGTTGATAAAAAATTCTCGGATAATTTTTTTCATTTATTATTTCTTATGGCTGATGAAAAAAAAAACCCAAATCATCGAGCACGCTTCGATATTCCGTCAAAAGGGTGAATAAATATTAATAAAAAAAAAAAAAAAACTCTTGGAGACACTCGATAAGAAACGCCGGTCTGTGCATAATACTCGTATAAATATTTAAAAACCAGGTAAACTGTGATAAATCGTACAATAGGCGTAAAGTAGCGATAAAAGAGGCGCAAAAATAACTCACCTTGGTCGCGACGGTCGGAACGAAAATCTAAATCACTATTTTGGAAATCGCGCTTCGACAAATTGCCGAAGTGACGAGAGAATACGAGATTAAGAAAGTCAATACGCATTTTGAGAACGACTGATCCGAAAGTTTTAATTTTCATGAGCGCCTAATCGCGGTGGCGTTGTTGTTTTAACCCCGGGGCGACGAACGAGAGCTCAATTTCGTTTTGACACCTCGATAAGTTCTTATTTCTGTCGCTTTTTTCGCCTCTCTCCCTGTATTTGTCTCCTGTCCGTAGCCGCGTATCGTTATAATGAATGGAAACGGTTCGTGGTCGGTTTCGGGAAACTCGTGGGGCACTTGAAATTGGGCGTTTCGAGGTGAAGCGACGAGACAGCTGTTCGCGGTTGGCGAATGATTACCATCAGGCGTAAACGAAACCCACCAATGAGACGGCGTTGGCGTTTATTTCTAAAGGCAAAGGTGTACCCTACTTGTCTCGCGCCCGGATCCCTTCGCACGCGCCTTTCGTTTATTTGTTGATGTTAGGTTAGCGCGCTAATTCGAAAACGGCCACCGTTTCTGTTGTTTCAGAACACATTCGGTCCCCGGTTTGTTTTTACTTAATCTTTGTGTAAACGACCTATGTTGTGTGTCATAATAAGACGTTCGCTTTTTATCGGGAATTTAGTGCGCGGTTCCCTTTCATCGATGTTTCCATTCTAAATATTGTGATAATGTTTCGTTCTTCCGGACTTTAAAGCCTATCGGTTGATAGTTTCGGCGCGGTTAGGACCCCGCGGGGGATTATCGTGTTTTTACGGTGCGCGAATGAGGAATAAAAAAAAGGCCGAAAAAAAATGATACACCTCTTTTTTCCATCGTCCCGTTGCGCTTTTCGCGATCGCGTAATCAATTTGTGAACTGTGGCTGGTTAGCTCAAATAATGCATACGCTTTTCGGCGAACAAGCGAGTTATTATCGTCATACCGGTAATTCGTACACCGGAACTATGGCCACCGCCGGATACAACCCTTACGAACAATATTCACGTTATAGTTACCACGGATGCGCCTATCCGCAACAGCAACTGCACGCCAATGGCGGCAAAGACATGGTAAAGCCGCCGTATTCGTATATCGCCCTCATCGCCATGGCCATACAGAACGCCCCCGAAAAGAAAATCACCCTCAATGGTATCTACCAATTTATCATGGAACGCTTTCCGTACTATAGAGAAAACAAACAAGGCTGGCAGAACTCCATACGTCATAATTTAAGCTTAAACGAGTGCTTCGTGAAAATCCCCCGAGACGACAAGAAACCAGGTAAAGGAAGCTATTGGACGTTGGATCCCGACTCGTATAACATGTTCGATAACGGTTCGTATCTACGGAGACGGAGAAGATTCAAGAAAAAAGACGCCGTCCGAGAAAAGGAAGAAGCGTTGAAGCGCCAGCAACACCAGCAACACCAACAGCATCAAGTACAATTGAAGAAAATCGAAGATAAGATACTCACCGAGCAGAAGCTCGTCACGAAGCCCAAAAAGGAGCCGAATATGACGAGTTGCGCCAACTCGAGGTACCATCATCACCAAGACGTGAAACCAACGTTGGACACGATTAGCGATGTTGGCTTCACCATGGACAATTTAGTGATCTCTAGCCAAAACTATGTTCCTCGTGGTGGTCACGGTGGCTCGTATTCGTATCATTGTTCGCAATACAACACCGACGACTTGATACCCATATCGTCGAATCAGCACCAATTCCTCGGCGGATCTCCGGGGTCGCACAGGCATCCTGTGTGGTATGCCAATGACTCGCCCATCTCCAATACCGACCTGTATGATTCAACCTTAACCAATCCTAATTGCCAGTTAGGGTTCAGAAACGTACCGACGTATTACCAAGAACATCAAGATGCTTTGGTTAAGTATTGATCGAGGTAGATGTGTTTGACAGTCGTGTGCCATATAGCGAATGTGGTAAACGAGGAAACGAGGATTACCTGTGACATTTTAATAAATCTTCATGTTTGAGCGAAAAAAATCGAAAAATCGAGTTTTCACGTTCATCCGCCGATTAACGCCTATTTTACACATGTGTTCGAGTGTGAGAAAACGTCAAAATAGGGGAATTATGTTTATCGCTGGTCGTAAATCATCGATGCTTTTTCGTCCCCTTCTAATTGCCTTTTGTGTTTTTGAAATTTTTTCAAAAAGGTGGATAAAATGATTGATGTGAATTTATTCAAAATTTGAGAATATCCGAATTGAGTACAGATTTCTTAAAATTTCATTTAAATCAATTAATAAACGAAGGTTATAATAAGAAAATTAATTTTAAATAATGAAAATAATCTGGAGTTGTTACATTCAAAAAAAAATATTTAAAAAAAATTTGAGCATCCATTAAAGCAGAAGTATAATTTTAATTGATAAAGTTGAATAAATAAGGGAGAAAGTTTTTGTAAAAAATAAAAAATGTTTTGAAATTGTTATATTTGGGAATCATATTAAGTATTGAAAAAAATTTGTACATCTGTTGACACAGAAATGTAATTTTAATTAATAAAATGAAATGAATAAAGGAGAAAATTGAAAAAAAAATTCCGATTTTTCTTAACGTAGCTGTACATTTTTGGAGAAGGTTTAGATTTTAAACCAAAATTTTATCCAATAATACTGATGAAGTGGGATTTTTTTTTAAGTTTTATAATATTAAACAAGGTTCTGTTGCTGTGCATGGCGAAAATTAAAAAAAAAGAAAAAAAAATTTTAATTGCAGTGTTGAGAGAATATCCTTAAAAATGCACTAATCCACCAAAATGTTAAAATAATTGAAAATCGATTAAAATTTTCTCAAAATTACACATAAATGCAGGACGCTGTCGAAAATGTTTTTAAAATTATTTAAAAGTGTTCACCAATTGCTCAAAATTGCATAAAAACTGTTGAAATGTTGTTAAAATAGTTGAAAATTGATGAAAATTTGTTAGAAATCGCTTAAAAGTGCACAAAACTGTTGAAATTGCTCAACGTTGTTTGATATTTGCTCAAAATTGCATAAAAACGATTAAAATGTTATTAAAATAAATGAAAATCGTTGCCATGAATTTGAACTATGAAAAAAATCACCTTAATTTTATAAAATTTTCTATTAAATCGAAGAATATATTTATTTTTATTCTTTAGGCTATTTTATTTTAATTTTTTTTGAATTAGTTAAAGAAGTTTTTTTCATCAATTATCAATTTTTTATTGATTTCGATGAAAAAAATGTTATCGAATTTTGTAAATTATCGGAGATTTGTCTTTGGAAGTGGCCCTCGTGTAAATTTAATTTAAGTGAAGAACTTTTAAAGCTATTTTTGAATTGTTTTTATAAAAAAATAAATCCAAAAATAACCTCAAAGATGATTTCTTAGTTTCAATTTGTTCAAGAAGCCGTAATTTTCGAAATTTGTTTTTTCGAAGTATCAAAATAATCTAAAAAGTTTCCTCGATGAACAATTGTTTTCTATAGAATTAATAAAAAAAATATCACCTTTAGGATTATAAATTTATAAAAGTTCTAAAACCCTCCAAAACGTGGGTATTTAGTGGTGATTTGAATAATTAGCCTTATTTGATTTTCATTTTGAATTGAAGTTTCATCGAAATGCTACTTTTATTACTTATTAGCTTCAAAATCGAGATTTTAATCGATTCACTCAAAAATGCAGATGTTTTTGTGGTAAAATTGCAGTCGCAATTTTTTTTTATTAAGCAAATTATCGATAACATAGACGAGAGGGTTATTTATTTATCCTTTGTAATTAGGAAATTTTTTATTTATTTAAAAAAAGGACCTTGTTGAACTTTTTGACCTTGTTTATTTTTTTACGTAGTTTGAAACGATTGAAAGTCTAAAAAAAGGCGCCTGTCTAATTTCAAAGGCGACGGTCATTCGGATTTTAAAATTTCAGCTTTGAGTTCATCGTCAGTTTTGCACAAACATTGAAAAAAATATTTCCAAAAAAGCTCTCTGAGATTTTTTCTTAATTAGAAATTCATAATTAATTGACATACATAGGCAATATTTCCGTCCATGTTTTTACACACGTTAAAAATTTTTTCAAATTATCACAAATGAATTTACCACGTATTACTTATGAATCTTCCAAGGCTTTTTAGCTCTCTTTTGGATAAATTCGATGATTACCTAATCACAACTTTTTCTCCTTTGCGTATTTTTGATGATTAATGGACTAGGCGGAGTAGGCTACACTTTTTCTCAAATGTGAAGATTTTTTTTCTAAAAATTATAATATTAAAATTGTGTATTTATTGTAAATATCGCGTGTAAAAATAACGTACCTTATGTTTAAGTTTGTTGGCCTATTTCATGTTTCTTTTTTCATTGTACACCTCATTTTAATTATTTTATTAAGAGAAAAATAATCGTGTCATAATTTTAAATCGTGTTTCGATTTAATTTTTTTTGTTGTTTTTTTTTTTGTTTTTACGAAATTATTTCTTTTTTCGCGAATTTCTTCGCATCTGTCTAGTCTTTCTTGGAAATCGGATATTTTTTACTAATTTTCATCTCGCGATTGAATTATTTATTGGAATTGATTTTTGGTTTTACTTTGATAGGCGTATCGAAGCATTCCTCGTTATGTAATTATTCACGTGTATATTCTTCTTTTCGTCATTGTATGATTAATTCTTCATTGCTCGTAACATTTGGCCGAGTTCCAAAAAGCGTTTGATTTAATATTTCTTAATCGATTTCAACGTACGAATTGACATAAATGTCGAACGCGGGTAAAAATAAATTTTAACGTACGAAATTATTTTCCTGTATGAAATTTTTGAAAAATCGCCGTCGACGGCTGAAAACAAAGAAAACTATTCGTCGCGTTGATTTAATTGGAAAAAATATGGTGCTTAATGACATCCTTGTGTACTTGTTCATTCCGATTGTGTATTTAATTACGTTGTATTTATTTATTAATTTTTTTTTTCTAATTGAAAAATTATGTATTCCATTCGATATGTTCTATTATACGTATTATCGTATATTATTAATTTTAATATGTAATTTTTTTTTATATACCACTATATACGTATAAAACGAATACCTTAATGGAGATTTCTATATACAAAAAAGCAATAAACAAATTACGCTAGTCTATTTAAGCGAATGTGTTTTTATATCGAAGTAGAAAATCGAGACGCGATGATGAGGCACTGACAGGGCCGAGCGAACGCTTATTACGAAATAAAAATAAACACTTCCATTTGGTTACATTGTAAAGTATTAGGCGAGAGAGCTTGTAATTAATTACTATTTAAATACGAATCCGCTTTGCGCTTTGGATTCCGTAAAGAGGACACTGTCAACTCAGCAATAAGTCTGTCATTGCTGTTTTATTGGAATAACATCAAAGGTAATATTTTAACATATGGGAAACGAGTTCGTCATCATGAGCGTGGCTTCCGTTGCGGGAGCTTTGAGATGGATGAGAGTATTCGCGAAGTATTTGGATCGGAAATGATGATTTTGTTCGTCTTTGGTGATGAGGGAGTGAAATTAGGTGAGGGGTGTTTTTAGTTCATTTGATGTAGGAGTTCGTTAAAAAAGGTAGATTTTTTTTGTTTGGGAAGGAATGAAAAATAGGCTAAAATATGTGAAAAATGTTTTAAAAATATTCGATTTCTGAAAAAAGCTTAATATTTTTTTTTTTTTTTTAAATTTTCGCCATGCACAGCAACTAAGGTTTGAGGCGATTTTTGAAGGTGTTGTTTAGAGAAGGTGTTTCAAGCCCGTTGCCGAAAGGAAAGACAGTAAGTTTTGAATTTTGACAGGGTCGTCGGAAAGAATTTCTTTTGGATCTTCAGAGGTGAGAAATAGTGATCTTTCTAAAAAAGCTTAATATTTATTTATTCCAGATTATGTGAAATTTTTTACTTGGTTTTTTTCAAAAAGATCTAAATCCGTTATGAATTAATTATAATACGAGTAAAAAAGAAGCTAATCGGTAATCACAAATGGTCAGAAGACCTCTTGTGTTTCTAGGGACACACGGTACATAATATTCATTCAAATATGGGCCTCAATCGCTCAGTTGCGTCAGTTGACGTTCTTTATGATTCACTTGATCAAAATTGCAACGCAAATTATTTTAAAATATCATGGACGATGGTAAAAAACTTTGATCCAGGTCCAGCTGGAAATATCGAAATAAGCTGAAATCCGAGTTCTCATTTTTGGGTTTAAGCTAAATATTTCAATTCTTTGTAAATTCTATAAACAAGTACTTTTATATTATTACTATTGGAGAGAAATTTATTTGTAGCTAGAAAAAAATTGTTAAAATTGCCAACAAAAAATGGTTTTAGAGTGTTTAGGTGTGCTTCGATTGGAAAAAATTTGAAAAAATCAACAAATATTTAGCACACATGACATGAAAGTTTTTTTAAAAGGTGTTCGATAGAAATTTTTTAGGTTTAAAAAGTTTTTAAAATGCTCCTCAAGGTGATTTTTTTATTAAAAAATTTCCAAAATAGGTAAAATTCTAAAAAATTATTAGGGTTCAAAATAATTATATTGAAGAACGTGAAAAATTTTTAATTTTTTTTACCAAGTGTTCGAAATAGATTTTTTACGTTTCAAAAATTTTCAAATATTCCTCAAGCTCATTTTTGTGGTGAAAAAAATTGAAAAAAATTGATGAACCGCTACTAACCCACCAAAACAATTTCTAGGAATAACGTAAAATAAGTAAAAACTCATGGGGGGGGATGAGGACTCAACTATTAAATCAAAAATCATCTTTCTCCGTGACGTATCTATTTTCAGGAAAGAAAAATGCAAAATGAGTCGCAGGCCAAATCACCTGTCGTACTTTGCTGAAGTCTTTTCCTGATTTGAACAATTTATGCACTCTTGTATTTCTATGCAGCGATAAAATTAATTTTAGCTGAAATTAGTTCTGAAAAATAATTTGAAGTGTCTCTTGAAATTTAAATATCATGATTTTCGGTACATTTTTTGAGCTGAAAAATAAAGCTGCATACGTTTTGTAATTATCTTTGTGAATAAACCAATTTCAGTTGGCGAGATTTCGGTTTTGGAGTCAGCAGCCACCTAAGAATTCTGAAAAGATGACCATAAATAAGTGAAATGCACGAGGAGGTGATTTGATTCAGTTTTCAGGAGGAGGGGGGATATAATTTTCATTTTTATGAAAAAATCATCACCTATCATGAATCAAAAATGATCCAAAATTGAAGAAATGCATTTACATGGATAACTTTGAACATGGCCTACTTCAGTAGTTGCCCCATATTTCAAAAAAACGTTCATCAATGCCACATGGAATAAAGAAGGGGGGTGGTTGTTCATCCAAAGAGATAACCGACTTGATTAAGATGAATCTAATTTTTTCAAGATTTGAAAAATTACCCAAAATAGTTAGAAACGAGTATTAGGTTTTCTGGTATGTTCTTTTGAATGGCCGAAGATATGGTCAATGATCTAAAAATGTCTTTCGATCGAGCCTACAAACCATTCACAAATCGAGTATCATTATACACCAAACCCGCAATGTAAATAAACCTTCGATTCATAATTAATTCATTCTTTCGCCTCGCCTTCGTTACATTTACCAAAGTACACATTTATTAATGCACAAGCTCGATTTAACCTGAGGTGCAATACCGGAATCGTTAACCTAAAAGTATACAACGATGGAACTCCCTTCATCCGAAGGTTTCCAAGCGAGAATCTCGTGCTTCACCTTAAAGCGAGCACAAACCCCAAAAATTTCCAAGCCCTTCGGAACGAACTCGAGATTACTTTACGATCATTCCCAAAATAGCCTTCTAGTTTAATCTCACGATGGAAATATTACCTCGTATAGAAATACCTACCAATTACGAATACCCACGTCAACCCTCGTGCTGAAGTATCACGATCTCTGAAGCAGACGATAGCTCTATTGAAAGTATAAGTGATAAGTTAATATAGACATATATCATCGTTCAGGTATTCCAGCATGTGCTACTCGATCAATATGGAATCGAACCTAAATCAATATTTACTTAATCTTTTACCAAGTTGGTGAAAAATGCGAATAATTTACAAGAAATCGCTCTTAAAGTTTCAACGCGGGAAGTAATTTATGTAAAATTTTCATAACTTGTAAAAGTTAGTTGGATAAATTGGCCAAAGATAACATTCATTAAGCATTTGGCGAAATTTCACTCGATAAGGGTGCCCGATGAAGCGTACGATATGGGTTTGTGAAATCAAGCAGCTTTTCGATACAAGTTGCCGATTCGCTGTAAGTTATTTTCTTATTTTTTAGGGGTAAAATTTTTTACACGAGGTCCGTAACAATGCGGTAACTTTCCTCTTTTTTTTTTAAATCTGTGAAGTTAAAGCAGAAATTCGTAGGGAAGCGAGACGTCGGTTGGCAAACTCTTGTGAAACGACACATCTGTCGTTTCGTCTATTTTCATCTTCTTGCTTTTCGAAAGATTTTTTTTTTAGAGACAAAATCGTTGCCGCGATTTCGCGAATATACCGTTAATTAGTCGATTTGGTGAAAGAGTCTTCGGTTAGTCTTGGATATCGAGCATCCCAAGAGTGTTTTTATCATTTCATCGAAAACGAGGCTTTCGAGCGTAGCCAAAAAAATCCGCCTGGAATTCGTGAAAGATTTATAACCTTGGGGTTTATTTTTCAGCGTTTTTTGAATCATCTATATTTGAAAATTTTCTCCTAAATTACTCGTAATTGCGAATTATATCGATAGATTGACTTGTAAACATCAACCAAATTAGTTTAATTTTCGAGCAGAACGGAGAATATTGTTGGCTTTTTGGATATAGTGAAGTTATTACCATTATAATGTAAACATATGTAAGAAAAATACCGAGAGAGCGTGAACGTGCGCGTTTATTTGGATTGTTTACACGTAATCCGGTGCCCCTAATCTGTTATCAAGTAGAACATTTTTAATGGATTTTTTTCTCCTTCGATTATAACAAAGCTATACAGGGTTAATTCGACTATTAAAATTGCTCCTCGTCTTACCTCCGGAGTTGTAATTATTATGGTCTATACGTGTATAATATGAGTGCGTATACATCATTTCATCATTTATTTACCAAGTTGTAAACGGTTAGACTAATGTTTATGTGGTCTGGTGATCGGTTATAAAATTCGATTTGTTTAGATGGTTTTTTTTTTTACTAGCGATGGCTATTTTTTCGATGATGTCTTGTTTGGCGCGTAGTTATTGAAGTGAGGCGGGTGGAAATTGGAGTGTGTTGTGGTGTAGTCTAAAAGAATTGGAGAGAAGAATTTTGTAGTGAAGGATGTTGGAAGTAGTATATGAACTTACTGAAAAGTAGCAAAAATATGTAATTGCAGAAAATTAACAGATAACTGATAATTTATAGGTAATTACCGGTAATTTACCAACGTATTTTAGCGGTAAATACTGGTAACTTACTGGTAAATACTGATAATTTACAGGTAATTACTGGTAATTTACTAACGTATTTTAGCGGTAAATACTGGTAACTTACTGGTAATTACTGATAATTTACAGGTAATTACTGGTAATTTACTAATTATGTAATTTATAGGTAAATACTGGTAATTTACTACATGTGATTTGCAGATAAATACTGGTAATTTACTACATGTAATTTACAGGTAAATGCCGGTAATTTACTACATGTAATTTACAGGTAAATACTGGTAATTTACCACATGTAATTTGCCGGTAAATACTGGTAACTTACTATATATAATTTACAGTTAAACACTGGTAATTTACCAACGTATTTTAGCGGTAAATACTGGTAATTTACTACATGTAATTTACAGGTAAATCCAGGTAATTACATGTAATTACCGATGAATGCGGGTAATTACCGGTAAATTTCCAGTAAATACATGTAATTACTGGTAATTTACTGATGAATACAGGTAACTGCAGGTAATTTGTCACGAATGCTGCGAGTGATGATGTGGTGATTTGTAAATTTTTCAAACGGATTAATGGTGATTTTTTTTCTATTCTCTTCTCTTCCTGGCAACTATGAACATCGATTTAAGCAACTTGATCATTTTATATTAATTTTGACCACGTTATAAATGAGTTGTTTTTTTAGATCAATTTTTATTGAAATAAGAGGTAAGGGGTGGAAATTTTCACCAAGACTTTGCTGTGCTTTTTTTCGTTCACGTGCCTTTCATCTATAATTTTTTTCATGTGGTCATTGACCTATCAAAATAGTACATGTAGTAGTACGAATACAGAGTACGCTTCTGGCTGAAAAAACTTTCCAAGAACTACGATCCGTTTGGAAAATGGTCAGAAAAAATTCCACCACACAGCCTCGCGGCTTAATTCCAAGTCGAGGTCATAATCTGCGAGCGCTCGCAAAAATCGATTTTTTTCTCCGCCATAAGTGCCCGCTTGAACACGGCGAGATATCTCTTAAAAGCGACTTTCTCTTCGAGCTGTTCATCAAAATTCCGAAGCTTCTGAACGGCAACTTTAATCCGACTTCGAAACTAAGACGTGAAAGTTGGCGTGGAACTTGTGAAATCCCAGCTTGAAAATTAAATCGACGGATTAAAAAGTTGGAATGTTTTGTTTGCTAATAAATTAAGGCATATTTTTGGTGGTAAGGTCGACCTACGTGGTGGGCTTCTCGAGGAAACTACATCTTTAACGTTTCAGGCAAGGTGTATCTTCCGGTTTGGGTTGTCATATGTGCATAATTCATCGCAGTTTTGTAAATCTTTTCAGCGACTTATAACCCATACAGCGTGAAATGTTTGACAATCGGGTATTTTTAGGAAACCGGTGTTATCTTGTTTTCGTCTCTATGTCACGTTCTCGTCGCGGTTTTTTTCCTTCATTGGTGTCCCCGAATGGTCTGAGGAAGACGCGAAAAAAGGATTCGTTTTCTCGACGCGCGTAAATTCGAGCAGCCGCGTTTCCCTAACTCGATAATGATTGACTCGTCTCGTGTAAACCGATACGTCGACTCAATAAGCCAGCGATCACTTCGATGTGGATAATCTCTCGGTACCATCTGCACGTGTATAGTCCCTTTTTCCATATCAATTGTCATTTCAAACGTGATTTGAAATTACGTATTTGAAAAACGAGCAGATATTCGTCGAAATTTGTATATCGCCTCTGTACAAGTGTTTCCGTCGCGTATATCTCAACATCGTCGAGTTAAAGTTATTAGTAAACGTTGCCACGTAACAAAGTCAAAACACGTATTTTCTCGGGTTTTATTTAAACTAGGCGTTGACAAGATGCATACTGCGTAGCCATGTCAAAAACTCTCGAAACGATGTGTAAGGGATGAAGCAACCCTTCGTGTTATGGTGAAGCCTGCGCGTATACTAAAATATTTACATAGCGTTGTTAAGTAATTTATTGCCGCCTTAATGGACTATAAAACTATTTCCACTATTTTCCACTTATTTTATTAGCGACGATGGAAATTCAACGTGGTTGTTATCGATGAAAAATTAATCAAATGAAGTTGAGTCGTCGAGTGTTTGTGATTGAACGAGTATCGCGAAGGTATGAAAACAAATTTTCATGTGGATCAATTATACGAGTGAGTCGTCGATAGAACGGTGGGGGGTGAAGGGCGGCTTTTTTGGAAGTGTCCGAGAAATTTCAATTACATATAAAGATATTTGTGGAATTTTCCATAGTTTCTCTCAATTGGTAAATGTTATGCATAAATTAGGGAGAAGCCTCTGAAATCGCCCTGAGCTGGTTTTCTCTCTCGATGACTCTGAATCTAAATGTGGGCATTCTAAAATGTTGTTTTTAGTTACGTGAAATGAGTTTTTCTTTTAAATGCATTTGAAATTGTTGGAAGATTATGCCTCTTGATTTCTATCTTTTCTAAAAGTTTTTTTGCTTTAAAAAATTTATTTACTTGAGCAAAAAATTTCCCTCGGAGAAATACTTGATACGAAAAAATACAGATTCTTCATTTCGATGGTTAAATAAAATTACTTCGAGTACTTTGTTTACTTAATTTAATTTTATTCAAAATTCGATAATTATTGTGAAATATTTTGGAATGATAAATTAGCTTTGTTTCATAATTTCACATTTTTATTAAAAAAGAACGTAAAATCATTTTTTAATTGTGCGCTTTCATTTTAAAAAAATCGAAAAACCGATTTTTTCGAAAAGATTTGATTTATGTATTGTTAGCTTGAAGCTTTGAAACTGTGAGGCGACTACTCAATTATATAATTTCGTTATATCAAATTTTATCAAACAATTTTATCGAATTTAAAAATTTAATAATTTTAAATTTTCGTTTAAAATTTTCAAAAAAGTTGTGGTTGACTTCTTTTTTGGCTGAATTTTTACAATTTTTCATTTTACACACATTTACTGTCGGAATTGGTGACGTTAAGAAAATGGCAACAAATTAAAAAATCGTTAATAATAATAAAAAAAAATAGAAAATGACAATTTTACTAAATGAATATGAAATTTTGATGTTTTCTGGTGGCACGATGCCAAATTTTCACCATTTTTTTGAAGGAATAAATTATGGTACCACAGAAATATGTATTTTAAATTAATTCATGGCCCTTAATTCATCTTAAAAAAAAATAAATTGAGGGAGAATGGAGGTAGCTTTTCCTGTATGTTAAATTAAAAAGCTCAAATATATATAAACATGCATCATCGATTCATGCGGAAATTAGACAAATAGAGAAAATATGCAAGTGGGGCAGAGGGGAGGGTAACGGGTTCAAACGTGTGATTTTATTCTTTTAATGAGTTTTTTCGTAAATTGAATTACAGTAAGTCCCGCTTAATGTTATTAAAATTGGCTGGAACGGAACGGATCTATCTTTTTATACATAAAGTAGCCCGTTTATTGTAATTATTTGATGCAATACGGACCGCTTTATAAATATTTCTTTGAAAATTCGAAAACGTACGATTTTTGACTAATTTCATGAATGAATCGATGAACCAATTGTTTCGAAGCCTCCTTCCTGCAAAGAAATGTTGGATGCCTTAGAAATTTTGAATAGAGGAGTCCAACATTATGCGACTGATTTTAAAAAACATTACCGAGTACATCCATTTCATTCATTCAATGATCGACCAAAACAAAAAACAAACCAGAATTGACGATTTTTTTAAAAAAAAGTAATTTTCTCTTGAATTTTGTATACTAAAACGTAGATGGCTGAATTTTAATTTTTTTTCAATAAAATTTTTCCCGCGTTGTTTTTTTAATTTCTCGTTTATTGTTATAGACCGCTTAATGTTATTACTTTCGACTTGGACAAACGCGATCACATTAAACGGGACTTACTGTATTTAAAAATTTGCTGAACAGAAGAACATCATGTTCAATGTCCGATCAACTCTTAATTCAGAAATAGTCTAAAATTACCATCCTCCTTGAAAATCCTATTATCTGATGATCCGGTCATAATATCCTCATTCATTCCTATTCCTAAATCTCTCCGGTCTTCTCTCAAGAATTTAAATCCTCTTCTAACCTCCTCTCCTGTTCGTGAGTCTGGCCTAGACATCAGTACACGACACGTTAAACTAAAAAAGTAAATAGGTAGAAAGGATACAAATTCAAAAAAATTAAATGGCCAAAATTATTACAAATTTCAGGTACCTAGACGCATAATTATATTTTTCATGTGACATTAATATTAAAAAAATTCGTCAAAATAGTTTCTGCTGAGAAATTCCAAAATTCCATAATTCACTCGGATTCTCAGCCTCCTACCGAATCTTCATAATTCGAGATAATGCCCTCAAATTCCTCCACCCTTCTTCCCCGGCCAAAAAATATATGAAACGTCATCGCGTCTACGTAATTTAAACCCAACCCATCAAGATACACCATGTTGAGAAAAAAATTTGGTAAAATTTCAAAACGACGAATTGGCAAAATGGCGAAAAAATTCAGTCTATGCACGCGATTCTATCAAGTCGGGGGGAATAAAACTACAATTATTTTTAAACCCGTATTTCTGACGTTTCTCCATTTCCCAAGCATTTGAGAAAAAAATCTCCGCATTGTAATTTCAACTCCGTGAGACGCGAATACGCGCGGTGGAATTGTAAATCCAACAATAGCCACCCACATCGAGTAAGAGAAAAAAATTTAATTCGCGATAATTCGCATCGATTGAAATAAAACATTTCATCGCGAACTCGGGGCCGGCGATTCGCGACGTAAATAAAAGAATGGTAACAATAATAAAGGCATAAGAAAACTATAAAAGAGCATTAAAAACGGCGCAGGAGAAAGAAGGCGTAGAAGGAATCAATAAAGAATTATTACTTCTTTTAGCCTATAGATATTTTGAAAAGTATAACGAAAACTCTTCACATCGTTTCCCTTTTAATTAATGGAGCTCGTTGTTTACTGAGAAAATACACGCTTTTCCACGCGAAACGGGAAAACGCCGAGTACTCGAGGGCGGTACCTTGAGCGCACAGGCGCACCTCGTGGAATTACTTGGGCGTTCGTTGGTGCATTTCGGCGGCGGTTAAATTACGATTAAATCATTACCGTCGCCATCGTGTATTTCCACGCGTGCAACGCAAAACCGAGCGAATTTTCCGGCGTCGAGAAAAACCGCAGGGTTGCATACGTAGATGCAGCGTAGCGGAGAAAAAACCCAAGAGAAAAAACACCCTCTAGCATATCGTTGTTTTTCTTCTACTCAATTAGCAAAAGCCGGCCTATGTTATTTATACGGTAAATTGGTTTCGGTTGTACGAGGCACGCTGACAGATGCCTTGGTAGCCGCTTACCAGACCGGGAGCTCTTTGTCATGGTTTGAGAACAAATTGGGTGGCGATTGGCCGTGAAAAGATGCGTTTGTTGTATTTGAGGGAGGCATACGAACCGCCATTTTAATCCGGGATAACGTTCGAGCTTTTGTTGCGTATAGAATGCCGCAGATTATAGCGATATACCCTTCGATGGTAAAAACTTATTACGTAGTTCAATTCACGTTGTTCTAACCTTGCGCGTCTTTTTTGTAGAGAATTATTACGTGAAGGGATAGACTAATTATCGTTTTTTCTCGAGTATATTCAAACACATTTCGCGTTAAAAATAACAAAAATCCGCGTCACCAATGAAAATATTGTTTTAAACGGTTAATCGCTGCGTGGTGACGGTATCGATGTTTTTTTTTGGGGGGGGGGGGGA